>CAAKHB010000956.1:55662-77850 GCA_901007665.1 Aeoliscus strigatus
AGCCCGTGGAATCAGACCCATGGTGTCCGCTGGAAAGAGGAAGGAGCTGAAACTGGACATATGAGAGGCAGGAAGCCAAATATTCAAAGATGGATTGACGTCTCAATATCAGCAGTCAATTATTGCTCCAAATGCTTCTCACCTGCAGAAGAATTAAGCAGATCAAACTGTCGATTGTTTACAAGTTAATGGTTCCCATTGCAGTAATACCTCTTCTCCTGGAGCAGGGGGAAATGGGATGAAGTAACATTACTAATGATGATTAAGTTGGTGACTAATCTCACCTCAAGTGAAAATGAACTACCTGAATGCGCTTTGAAAGTTGTTGTGTGTTCCCTCACGAAGCTGTCTCTTCAATTAAGAAGGAATTCAGGCAGAGCCAGTTTGTTTGAGTGTAGCTCAAACGGCAACGCGTTTATTTTAACTGGGTCACAGTAAGTCCTGTCATATGTTCCAAGCACATTACATCTCTTGCTCATGGACCGAGTAAGGCCACTGAGCTTTAGTTCAGCCGTGCCTGCGTGCACACGCACGTGTGTGTGAGTGCACACACACACACACTGCAGCAACCAACACATAATAGTAATAATGTCACTGGAATGAGATAGTATAGGTTACAGTGTATTGTTAACACTATAAGCAGTATTTTTTGGGTCTGTATCTGTATTGTCTAAATTTGTGTTTCTCAAATTGTGGTGTGTAAGCGCCCCCTGGAGGTCCGCCACGAAAAAAAGAGCATTCGCTGAGACCGTTTCTTTGAACTCCCCCTTCCCAGAGAACAGTCAAGCTGATGTTACTCCGTTAATGAGCTGCTATATTGGCAATTGTCGCCATATTTAGCTAGTATTCCCGCCTCACAACTAGCGACAAATCTAGGGACTTTTTTTTTTTTCAGTGCACCTTCACCTCAAAGAACAATGCTGACGAACAATGCTGACGAGTTGTAACATGTATGAAATGAGTTTACACAGCAACAATCAAAATTACTTAAAAGAATAAATGTCAAAGCGATAAAGAGGAGTCAGTTCACAGGTAGGGAGATGTGGAGAAGAGGTGGAGGATAAGAAAGCCACGTTCTTGATAGTGGTGTTCAAGTTCAGACGCTCCAATCTGGAGACCCAAAGAAAAGAAGTAGTTAATGTTACAAATACTCTGTCATCGAGTCTGTGGATTAACTTCATTTGAAAGGAAGCTATATTTGTAGGAAGATGCCAGCACACTAACAATGCACACAAAAAAGAAATCCTGGAAACAAATGCAGATTTGCAAACAGAGTCAGCCTTCCTAAGCCTGAACCATGTTTTTCCATGCAACACTCTCGCATAGAGCAAATACATTGTGTCCTTTGAGCACAACTCAGAGAGGGTCAAGGATCATTGATTTCAGGATGTACAACAAAGCGTGAATTCAAACAGACACACTCAGTGCTGGTTGTTTCCAGTAAAGTACTCGACCACACAAGACTGTCAAGTTGTACTGTGTGATTCAAATGCACACACTCTTTATTTTAGTACTTTTTTTCTATATATAGATTGTTTGAACCAGCTTCCGTGGAAAGACCCCATTAGATCAAGTAATGGGAGATTCATACGACAGATGAGACGTAGAGGCCGGAACGCAATTAGTCATTGTCAAAGTGCCTGGCCAGGTGCTAATGTGACAGCGTGCAGTGGTGCAGTGGTAAATACCTCACTGGGCTCACCTCTGTCGTGCCACCTTGGGGCCACATATGGTCCAACGTACATTTCCTGGAGCTCTTCCACATGACGTGTTGAGAGCAGCAGGAGCAGCTCTAGCAGGTTTCACTACTGCGTCCTGATACAACGGGTAGATGTTGGCAACTGCAGTTTTAACTTTTGTGAATGCCTCACAAACATTAATTGATTTTGAGCACAGTTAACTGTTTTGCTGCACTTTGTTTGATTTTTGTTGTTTGAAAACTGGGCTTTGAAATGTTTCAAGAGACGTGCCTCGCTGTCGCAGTCTTGAAGATTTTGTCTAATTAACATTAGAATCATGATCAAACTGTGAAGTCGGGAGCCTCATTTCCATTGTCTCAGGCACACAGGTCTCCTCAATTCACATGTATATGTGCAGAAGTTCCTCATTCAAAACAACAGTATCAAAACCGGTCCTCGTGGGCTGCATATCCTGCAAGTTTTAGATGTCACCCTGCTCCTACACACCTGATTCAAACCAGCAGCTTGTTACCAGGCCTCACCAGAACTTCACAGAAACTGATTCAGGTGAGGTAGGAGCAGGGTGACATCTAAAACGGACAGGACAGGCGGCCCTGGAGGACCGTTTGACACCCTGGTTCTATAAGTTCACTTTAAAACATCTGCACAAATAGAAGGGAAATGAAAATGAATACTGCTGTCTGGGAGGTGCAAGGTGATGATGTAAACAAAAAACAAACACAAATTTCACTTTGTAAAGACTTGTGGATTAGACTTGTGGACTATTTGTCTTCATTGTTTGATTATTTAGGGCGGTTGCAGTTTGTAGCAGCCAGCCCGTTTCACACAATTTGTTCAAAGTAAATATAGTTGTACACACTAAAAACGCATATACAAGGCAGCTGCAAACTTAAGGAAAAAATGGATAATTTGAGAGATCATTAAGCAACTTGTCATACAATTAATCCTAAATCTAACTGAAGAAGTTATCAAGTTGCTCAATAAACTATATCAAACCGTCTTCATTTTGATAATTCTTATTAAAACAGGTTTACTTGACCTTGATCTTGTGCCTTGATCTATTTTATTAACCGTCATTCATTTCAAAATGTGCATTAATAAATAAAAAGGATTGCTGTGTGCTAAGGACAGGACTGCATTCCCTCGCCTTTGTTTCCATGGAACTCCAGTCAAATGAAACCATCCACATAGATAAATGGTTGTGATTTGTTCATCCAGTTTCATGGCAGATTAGAAATCCTAATGATGTGTGTGTGTGTGTGTGTGTGTGTGTGTGTGTTGGGGGTTGGGTGGCTGAGACGGCAGAAAAACAGATCGGTCGTGTTCTCTTCTTAAAGCTTATTCTGCCCGTTCATTATTTCTTCTTTGTTTGACAGCAAAAACGTGTAAGACTCTGTCAGACCGATCACACCTGTAGCTCTGAAACTCGCTGCTCCTAATTCCAAATGCACATTGTTAGATGCCAGCAGACATTTTCCTCGTGTCCAACAGTAGTATTTGAGCTGCACTTCTCATGCTGCCTGCCACCAATTCCCCACTAAAATGGCAGGAAAAAAGCCACCGCCCATTGCCAAACATCAGATAGATAGACTCAGCCCTTGCTTTTGTCTCTCACTGGCTCCCGATGTCAGTTTTCATTTTTTATTCACAATCACATCTACTTTCTGAATGGAGATTGATATCCTCAAATTATTTTATTCTGTTATGATGAACGACTGTTCCCTAAAGGGTGTGTAGGTTATTGTGCATAGCTGACAGGTGAATACATCAAAAGTTATAACCAATTTATTTGTATATCTGCAGCGCCTCACATTTCTTTCAGCTTGATTAGTGAGTTCAAATATGCATTTCTGATGATACAACTTAGTATCTTTATCTGGATCAGTGAAAGGATCCTTTTTGTATAAATAACCGCCATGCAGTGTCGCATCCTGCTTCCAAACACGGTCCGACCTGAAAAACAGGGAAACTGGGTGTGTTCTTTGAACTGCTCAGCACATGATGAAAGAAAAGTTCAAGAGTGCCTCAAAATGAAAGTGATGTCTGTGCCACTCTCTGGATTCATTACTCTCATTCAGGTGTCTCTTTCTCACATCCTCACATCGCACCGAGACCCCCCGTCATTTGACAGATCCTTTACCGTGGCTCAATGAAGTCAGACGTCCACTAATAGGATCACAACGATGCCCAGAGTACTCAGATAGGGAAACTGAGACAAATCGGTTGGGTTTCACAGAGGTTGTGTTTTGCTGCCTTGCATGACTGATTTGCGTCTAGCAAATCTCTTTCTCAGGGAGTTAGTGGACAAATTGAATCCCTCACCAAATCGTTTAAACACCACCCACACCCTAATAAATTGAAGGTCATGTCTTTTATAATGTGCTCGTTTGTTTATTTCACACCAGGATTAGGTTTTTCACTCCACATGGATTAACCTAGGATCTGATGATGGCCCTGCTGAGTAAATTCAGTGAAGTCAGACTGCATTAAGTAATGTTTTTCTTTGTATTTGTTGTGACGACCCCTCCGCTCCACTAGTTGTCTCTGTCTTTGCTGCTGGGTTATTTTGCACAAAGCAGGGGGGAGGGTTTGTCGGCCTGATAGTCACACCTGGGCCTGTGGAGGAACACATTGTTGGTTCAGCCAATTTCACCAGGCCTTCTCACCTTCAGGCCCAAGAACCTCTGACAGGGGTAGAAACCTTTCCAAGGACCCCTTGAGATATGAGTATGTCATGTCTTTCAGTCTTCAAAGCACACCAAATTCTGAATGTTTCATTGCATCTTATAGCAAAACAGAAAATTCATTTCCCAAACATAGAGTACCAAAACAATTAACAGCACTGGCACCTATTTAATGATGCATGTCAGTTTTCAAATTTAGTGCAAATTGCAAATGACTCACGGACAGTTTCATAACCACTGAATTGCACAATCATTGGGACTGCAGACACTGAGGAGAGCAGGAGTCTGTTGGTGAAATGGGGAAATGCGGATAGGCAGCAGATAGGAATGGCAGAAAGTGTGCCAGCTAATAACATGTCCAATGGGCCATCAAAAGTCAATAGAGGAACTGCGGAGGTCTAGCCAGAGTTTACACCAAAGGAGAGTTGAGGGACTGAATAATATAGACTGTAGACTGTCGGAGGAATTTCCCTATGACTACCCATGAGCAGGACGGTGGGAGTTACTGGGAGTTACCGGGAGTTGGTATCAGAGCTGCGGACAAAAATCCATTTTTGTTCTGTTTTTTAATCACTCAGGCTATTTTGTTCCTTCTGTACAATATGTTGCAATGTAGTTGTGCATGGAATCCTGTGTGATGTGTTGTGATGAAAGTGGAAGGCAATGGCTGCTGTACGAGTCAGAGTTTATTAATGTTGATAGTTCAAGCTCTAGACAGATCAGGAAGGAGGAGACGTGACACTTTAACAATAAAGTCATGACAGTCACCTTTTATGATTCTGAACAATGTGTACCAGCAGTGAATGCAGTTTGAAATGAAGTGTATACAGTATGTGGAGTAATATGTTAGTAGTTCTCTCCTAAAAACAAAGAATCAGTTCCTGTGAAATGAAGTCTCCCGTATAAAGTTTATTTGTTCTGTTTTCTTGCCAAACTGTGGAAGCTGAACACAGAAGCACCATGGGAGTTTGCGGAAGGATCCAGACAGTCTCATTTAACTGACTTTATTTTTTATCTTTATTTTTTTCCCCATTTTTTTGCCATTTTTTTGTGACTGCACGGAACTGAAATGAATGTCCATCAATGCATACTCTTTTCATTAAAGGCAATGACGGGATAATATGATCAGCCTCAATGTCATCTTTCCACATATTAGGTAACAACCTTTATCAGGGTGTCAGGAGGTATTTCCAAGATGACCTCGGTCCCTGAGGACATGTTATCCTGTATCACAGAGACGTTACAATCACAGAACATTCGCTAGCTATTCTTAATTAAACATGATCAATGCAGACTAAGTCTTCAAATCTGTCTTGATAAGCCATAAGAGCTCTCCTGGGTAAAGTGAGTGTTAACATGAATGTGGATGGCTCACGATTAGCCTTTGAGCTCAGCTTCCTCCCTGCTGCCCTTGTTCGTCCTCAGCAGTCTGTCTTCACCACTCTGAGACGCCCCAGTGAGCTGAGGGAACATGTATTTATACCACCAATATGGTCATTAAAGCTCTCACACGTCCCCATCTCACTGCAGTCACTGATACTGACATTTTAAGCCGCAATGCAATTAACTGACTCACTTTTGGGTTGAGCCTCCACGAGGACAGTTACAATATGCTAATTTAGAAACTGAAGCCTGGTGAATTACTCGAGGGGTGAAGTACATCTAAGTTTTATTACTGCTATGGCAGATGTTTAATGACCCCCAACAATGATAAAATATTTTATAATGATCAAACTTGAAGAGTTCTGCAAGGGCTTGCTGTTAAATGCGCCGGAGAAGACAAATAATTTAACAGCCCTCCGTTTGCATAGAGCCAGGATACATTTTACAACATGGAGACGAAATGATGAAGGTGATGAGGTGTTGGGGCACGTTACACGAATGCCCTGACTGACGGCCTGAACACTGATATGACAAGCTCTCACAGAGTATTCAGTGTATGTATTATGTATGCTGAAAACCTGCAGACATGCAGCATGGAGATGACTTGCCACACGAGTAATGAAAAATTACTGGGTGTAGTCTGACCACAGGAGTTTTATTCACGCTGAGTAGAGAATCAAAATAAAATAGTACACATACGAGTATATAAAAAATACGAGTATAAAAGTTCCAGTAAGTAACGCTACAGGATCGACCACAAAGCCTCAAATTTGATTTAAAATTTGGCAACAGCAAACTAACATCTTTGTTACTTTGCTTGGGAAAATAAGCTGAGTATAATATAATGTATTTATCACAAAAATGCATATAAATGTGTGTATGCACGTATTGTTATGTCTATTTATCTATTATCCGTGGGACGTCCAGCCAAATGACGTAACTCTGCGACATTGATGACATAAATGACGTAGATAAATGGCGCCGACACTGGCGTCCGAAATCACTCCCTGCCTCCCCCCTCTCCCCCTTTCCCCTACCGACTATATAGTGAGTAGGAAAAAGGGGGTAGGAAGTAATGTCCGTGCTTCAACCGACAACAAAACATTAGCCTGCAGGCTAATTACAAACACAGTACATGTACGCGAAGACCACATAAACACACTAACTCACCCGAACTGTGTCCAAACAATTTCACAGTGCAGCACCTTCCCCTTGAACATCAAGCACACCTGTTCCTTTTCAGCTTACTTGTCCCACCCCCGAACCAACCAGACCCTGAGAAACAGGACGTCTCTCTGTACCTGCCAATGTGAGGCAAATGAAACAGATACCAGCATAAAAGGACGGACGGACGGACGGACGGACGGACGGACGGACGGACGGACAGACAGACAGACAGACAGACAGATAGATAGATAGATAGATTTGTATTTCACAGATATTTTTAAGCAATGTACTGGCTGTCATGGTATGATAGCAGCATAGACGTTTCAGGGGGCGGTGAGGACATATACCCACCACTTTTTGTCAACATTCCTTTTGGCAGATTTATTGAGAATATGCCGACTCGTGCTTGACTGATTAGTCAAGCACACTAAAAGGTGAAGAAAAGACTCTTTAGGATCAATGCAAGTGACCCATAGAAGATAATGTTGGTGTGTTTCCTGCTTTTGTTAACAAGCAGCATATTTGTAGTTGTGTACTCCTATGTACTGCGGAGCAATTGCAGTTTTCCACAGTTGCGATATCTATTCCAGACTGAACTGACTCGGAAGCTTAAGGACCCGTTACGGTTGCCGTTTTATCAGCTATCTGATGTGGCCGTTCTCCTGTGACCTCTGGCTAAAACAGAACTGGTACTCACTGGATATGTTTTCTTTTTCAGACCATTCTCTGTAACCCCCAGAGATGGTTGTGTATGAAAAGTGAAGAAAACAGCTTCTGAAATACACAAAGCACAAAGCTTGCCTGCACCAACAATAGTGCCACATTCACGGTCACGACTTGCATAAATGAAATGAGCTGCTGTCATGTGACCAAATGAAGTGTCCAGCCAGTGTATAGTGGGGGAAAAAATCATACTGATCTTTCTGCAGTTATAAGCTCTGACCTGCTCCCTTCACTGCCTCAGAACATTAATCCTAATGTTTGACACAATGATAAGATCTCAAAAGATTTCTAACAATCAACCAGTGGCTATGCTGGGGACACTGAGCCATTCCACAGAGCCAGGAATCAATGTAACTATCGCTGAAAATGCAGCTGCTATTTTCTCTTCTCATTGCAAGAAAGATTACTGATTTGAGCTATCCTCCTCTCACAGGTGCTCATATAGACATCATCCATTTCAGTTAGGCTTCAATCACATCCACTTTAACAACCCGACAAAATAGGTCTTGAAGAAAGCTGCATTTTAGTCAAGCTGTATTGAACCCACATCGCCAAAATGTATCCATACAATGCAAATTGTCCAAGTGTTTACATCACTGTGCTTAGCTTTTATTTAAATACTATATAATTTAAATGCACTCAGAGGGCAGAAATGTCACTGCTGAATTGATTTTTCAAAGCCAAATACAGGCACCCAGTCAAATATGCTTATACATGCACATGTGGATCCAGTGGAGAACACATGAAATTGTCATAAACAATTTCACTTCTGTCTACAAAGTAATATGGTGCTGCGGGAGGATGATTTAAGACACAAACTATCAACTGCAGGGCACGAAAACCAATCAGGAAAAACAGCACTCCTTTCACTTATAGTGTTTGTTCAGCAGCTTGCAGGCATATGTTGACACTTACCTGACACAAATCCCCTTAAATGATTCAAACACCTATAATTTAATGGCTCGACCTCTCAGAGCAGAATGTCTCTTTCACAACATGCAGTTGAATGTCTTGCTCTGGTCAGTGTTGGTTGTCTGTCAATACACAGGAACAACGTCACAGAAAATCACAGTCCACTTTCCTTCTTTGATGCTTCTTAAGAGTATCAATGCAGCAGACATATTGATAAGGATGGAAAGTGATGAGAGGTCTTAACGTGATTGCCAGAAAATTAAACATGTGACTCTACCGCCATCTGTTGGCTGAAAGCTAAATCACACGTTCACTGGACTGGGCTTCAGCAGTAGGTCAGCTTGAGGTCTCAACAAATTCCTGTCACATTGAAATGATTATTCCCAGAAGATTCTCTCCCGTTTATAAAGCTACTGTTTTCTCACAATGATACACTGTGTCACGGCGAAATGCAGTGCATGTATGCATAGTGTCTCATGTGCCATGATGACAGGCAATAGATAGATAGATAGATAGATAGATAGATAGATAGATAGATAGATAGATAGATAGATAGATAGATAGACAGACAGACAGACAGACAGACAGACAGACAGACAGACAGACAGACAGACAGACAGACAGACAGACAGACAGACAGACAGACAGACAGACAGACAGACAGATAGATAGATAGATAGATGGATGGATGGATGGATGGATGGATGGATGGATAGACGGACGGACGGACGGACGGACGGACGGACGGACGGACGGACAGACAGACAGACAGACAGACAGACAGACAGACAGACAGACAGACAGATAGACAGACAGATAGAATAGATAGAATAGATAGAATAGATAGATAGATAGATAGACAGATGCCAAGATTTCCTCACTCCTTTATCTTTTAGTGGGAGACAAAGTTGATGTCTCATGCAGTGGCGCATTGTTTCCTCCCCACTGGGAGTGCAAACTTCCCAAACATGACTCTGTGGCCTGCAGTCAGCCACCAGGGGAGCTGAGCCTGGAATTTTGCAACATGGGAAGTTTGTTGATCATCGCTGTCACTGTCAAAGAAGAAATGAAAAACATCCAAACAGCAGTAGTCACTGAAAGCTTTTATACATGTAAAGAGACTTATGACTATAATACATGTCAAAATGAATAAACATGTTGTCTCATCCCATCACTGTTGTGATACTATCATCTTCGCAGCAGCTCCGGAGGCTCCCAGCACCGACTTCTTTATCAAAGACATTTTGTGGCCTTGTTGTATAACAGCACGTAACAGCATGTAATCACGTCTTTCATTAGACATTAGACATTATGTAACGTGATGTCTGGGTGACAGTTCAACATCAAGCATCAGGCTCGGTGCGTTACATCCCTACAGCTTTAACGACATTTTTGAATTAGTTCATTGTATTTAGTTTAATGTTGTTCCTCAGTACAATTAAAACTCTTGTAACATCCCTTCTGGCATCCCTTCTTGTTTTCCAAGTGTTTCTGTTCACCAAACCTCAATCTCTTTCCCTATGAAAAATAGGATCCAATATGAAACTGCAGCCCTAACGGTAGACATTTCACGCTGCCACTCAGCAGTGTTGAGTAGCCATTTAAATTCATAAATTATCTGAATCCCCTCCCCTCCTCCCTGGCTTCCTAAACCTTGAAAATGGTATGTTATAAAAGTGTCATTATACTCACTTTCTGAGCTATATTTGCACCACCTCCACTGTTAATGTACAAGAAAAGGCGATGTAAGCACAGCCATGAGAGGATTACATTTGCTTAAAGCTTCCAGAGTGGAGATTGTAAGTTGGAAGAGTACATGCATCATTTAAATTACTTTCTCATAATGAATGTGCAAAGGAACAGTCGCAAAGGCTGCCTCTACTGTCTATATCATTACTACAGCCTATACTTGACATGAACTTAACATGAAATCAATTTAGTCTCATTTGACTCAGATTCAGGCAGAACAGAATGTTAAATTTGCTAGTAAATAGTTCTACGGCCTGTCAAATTATCTTACATGCCCACACAAGAGATCTGTGATTGTAGCTAAAATTATTCCTGTGTTCAAACAGAAACTGCATTACCAGAAAAGGTAAAAGCAGTAGAACTTAAAAGTATACAAAAACACACAAAACATAAAAAGAGGGAATAAAACTGTTCTTAAACTGTTCAGTGTAATTGGTCTAATGCAGGTATAAATTTACGTTCTATGAATTAGACATGTTCAATTGAAAACCATGACAAGTCTGGACAACATGGCATCTGTGTGAGTCCCGTAAAATGAATGCGTATTCGGAGGACACATGTGGTCATCCTACAATAAGATACAAGTCATTTGTAATGATAAATGTTTTTGTGGATTAACTCATCCAGCCTTCAGACTTGACAGATGAGTCTAAATGTCAAAAAAAGACACTTTTCCAAACACATGGTTCATTAAATCGCCAGGCAAAGTGTCATTGTTGAAAGCATGTGGCCCTAGAAACCAACGGTCAACATTTGCGTTTGGTTTCTGAGAAGAGCTCATCTAAAATTCCCTACTTGGAAGTTGTCAAACTGACGGGTCTCTCAGCTGCTGTTTGCCTGGCAACATTCAACAGGCCATCCCATAATAAGTGTCACTTTGCCTACCCCGCTTAAAAAATGTCTTAATGGTTAAGGCAGGTGAACGTCCACTCACAAGAAAAACAACATGATAAGCGGAAACTGACACTTGTTGAATGACACGCGATACAATTGTCTGTGTTGAGTTGATAGATATATACTATAGTTGTTTGTTTTTATATTGCTTTAACTAATATTAATTGTCTGCTTTCTTCTTTTTATGTCTTCTTTCTAATTCCTCAACGTGATGCTCCTCTATAGTTTAAACTGATAACTGAAAACTTGGAAAGAGCATGTTCTAACATGGTCTCACACACACACACACACACACACACACACACACACAAACACACACTCAATGTCATAAAAGAAAAGAAGAAAAATGGCAGAGATCCTGACTTGTTGACAGTACCCTTTGTCTCCACTCACCCTTTTGCCTCACAAATTACCCACATATCAGAATAAAAGTAGGCACATTAGTGCCCAGTGGCCCTGACATTTTTCCTGTAAAACAGCTTTCTCTTGCATGCTGCCAAATATCTGGCAATGTACCCAATTATCCACGTGTGTGCTAACAAACCGCTGCTGCGTTGCCAGCATGACTCCGGGCGTGATTGTTTCAGTGTTGGCAAGTGCAAACTTGTTAGCCTCCTGCAGAGTATTCTTTGGAAAACTTCATGTAATTTTTATATTAGAAAAAATATATGCATATAATTCTAAGAAAAATGCCTCTCTTTACTACAGAGAAAGAGAACAAGAAATTGAGCCCTGACAGTGATAGTGAATGATTTTTCTCTCTGGATCAGCACATGGGTGAAACTCATGCATGTATTTATAAATGCCAGTGTGTCACAATTAAAAATACATTCAGCATTAGTCGGCAGCAGGTAGAAAGCTCTGAGACAGATGGGTGCATCCACAAGCACTGGATCTTCCTTTTCATGTGCAGTCATTGATATTCCACTGGTGCTGAGCCTAGTTAACATTGATTTGTCATCCTCGCTGCTGCTGCAGCTCCTTGTGTTCAATAGCCAGTTGTCATTTGATCATACATAGATGGTATCATATAGATCAGTGGTGGCCATTGGCCGGGCTTGATTTCTGGACGTATTGGGTAAGCCTCCACCTGCTCTGTTGGATAGACAGCTGGCTGAATATGGAGATGATTCTTGTCCACTGACAGATGGTCAGACTGTACCTGGACCTGGAGCCTGGATACAACACACAAAAGAGCAAAAAGCTTGTTAGTGGTCTTTCTATATACGTATATATATATACTCAGCGTTTTTGTCACCCAAGCTCTAACCATTGAAACATGTGAGTCTGAGGAGGTAGCACAGGAGAAGGGAAATGCTGGAAGCAGAAGAGGAAGCAGTCTGTCTTTTGCCTTTCTTCTTGTTGTTTTTGGACATCGTCCAGATAGATGCTGGAGCCATATCAGCTGGGAAACAAGGCTGGCTATCTGGGAATTCCACGGTGTTACGTAGTTCCCACATTTGAAAACCCTTCCAGAAAAGGGGGCTGTGACTTATAGTGAAATCATCACAATCAGTGGGGCAGGAAGTGGCGACGTTCCCCTGTGTGTTTGGAATGTTACAAGACTTTTAATTGTTCTGAGGAACAACATTCATCAACTCGATTTAACCCTTTGGAGTCTTGGCCACCTTTGTTTAGGGATGACCTCTTTTACAATAAATTCCTGCAAAACAGAAAATGATGGCTGTGGGGAACAAGTGTTTCCATTACTCTTCACCCAAACAGAAGCCTGTAAATGTTTACCTTCACTCAGAGCAGCTGGCAATCAATCACATCACAGTTTGCCTTTCACTTTAACTTTGAGGAGAAGGAGCACCAGAAAATACGTCAAAATGATAAGAAGTACTAGAAATTAAAACCTTTTTAGAAAAAAAATCTGATGTGTAGTTACTTTTTAGTGTAACCTCGCTGTTAACGTGTAGAAGGCGGGGCTTATGACTAATACGAGAACTACCCACCGTGGGGCCATCAGGGCCTTTTGACTTTCCGAGCAGCGGAGGGCGTCCATCATCATTATACAGATTCCAGATAGATACTATCAGCAAAAAGACATTGACAGTGTGTTAGCCAATTTCCCAATGTCTCACAACAGGGACACAATCTCTGGAAACATGTTGGTCCTGTAAGTTCAATGGGTAAAAGATGAAGTCCTAATGTGTTTAGCATGGAAATAAATGACATCTTTAGAAAAAAAACGTGTCTTTTTTGCTTTGTTTAAACAAAGTAGTGTTAATGGTTCACTGTGTCAGTTCACCTGTGTCAATGAACACAATAAACAGCACCTTGTTTTTCTGTGACGTAACTCCTCAGTTTTCATCACGTATTATATCAGTTCCTCTGTCATGTATAGAAAATGATACAAAGGGAGAAGCTAGGTGCATTTATAAGAGCTGTAACAAAAGCTAATCATGTCTGTAATCCTCAGGCACCAATAATGGAAACTATGTCAGTATTAAACTGATGAATGAGCTGTTGAGATGAAAGAAGCAACAACAAAATGTGCACAGAGAAACTAATATCAGATCTAATCTTGTGAGGAATATGGCCGTTTTCTCATTGTGCAGAAAATAGAGGACACAATGAGTCCAAGTGCCTGTAGTGATGACACAGCACCCATTATGTCCCAGAGACTGATCCTGCAATCTGGTGGTCTCAGCTCGGCCTCTCAGACAACACGGTGATGGTGCAGGTGTTCAGTGGCTGGGATTTGGACCAGGAACTGTCCAAATACCACAACCTCCTCATCACCATGGTGACCAGGAAAAGATCATATACTGTACACATGACTTATTAGCAAATTGTGCGTGAGATGAATGACATGACCTGAATTTGAGCTGGGTGGTATTACTGGAACAGTTACAGGTAAATAGCACAAAAACACAACTAAATTAAGATCTTTTTTGTATATCCTTTATCCCAAAGTGTTTAAACCGTGGTGTTGGTGTTTCCTTCATTGTTAAAAAGTCATTTAAGAAGAATAAAGTTCGTGTATACATATTACGGCTGGAAGATTATTTAATAGTAATAATTTAATGGTTTTATTGTAATATCTATACGTCTCATCCTGAAGCGCTCATTATTTCCAGGTGACACCACAGGGGTTTGTGGGTTAATGAACCAGTATTGTTATGGACTGTTGGTTGAGGAAACTGGGTCAGACACCTTAATTGAGCGCCTTTCTTTTTTCATCCTGTTCCCTGAATTCTCATTTCCTGTCTGTTTCCCCGAAGTCAGCAAGAAATAAAGTATTAGCAGAATGACATGCTAAATTTAGATACAGGTTCCATAAACAAAACTTTTGTTGCCCGTAAGACTATTAGTTTAGTCATACCTTTTTAAGAAAGAGACAGCAGAAATGAACCACATCAATTCCTTTGTCCAATCACAAAACTCAGAACAATTTTCTCCACTAATAACCTAAAAACAGTAATCAATACATTTTGTTATCCCAGCTAAATTACACTAATGCACGTTTCTCCTGCCTCACCCAGCAAACGATTTATGAAGTTGTTACAGAATGGAATTGAAATAGATTTTAACATTGAATTACTTTTAAGGCTTGTATGTGGTACAAGTTTATATATAACTGAGCTGCTGAGACCAAAAGGTGACTGAGAGGGCCTTTTCTGTTTGAGCCCCTCAGCTGGGGGGAGATCAGACATCCTGTAAATTACTTTTAAAAACCTAATTTGGGAATTTATCTGACCAAATTTGTAACTTATTTTTTGAAAAGTGCTGTTTTTTAATATATAAATATAATATATAAATAAATATAACATTCAAGAAGTGTAGAATATGTGCAAAGTCATTTTTCCACCCATGTCAAGTATCTAAGGATAGCTCTGAGAAAACGGTCAGAAAACTACTGGCAGGCTATGTGTGAATATTAAGCAATATATGTTTAACATTTGTGTAACTCTAACCCGAACACTAAAAACACAAACACAACATATGTAGAGGTTTTAATCCAACCTGTGAGATTAAATATAAGTTCTTGCATGTTATAGAAATGAATAAGTAAATGTGCGTGTGTGTTTGTGTGTGTATTTTATAATTGTGAGGGATTTTTTTTCCTCTCACAGATCTGAGCGACAACTCTGAAATATTTCAGTACTACACACAAGCAGCCTGGAGGAAAATCATCCTCCCACTTGTCTCCTTTCATTGGCTGGGAGGTGTGACGTCACAGAGTGACTTCCTTATAAAAAATGTCCCTCTCTCACATGAAGCAGAGACCAGTAGACCACAAACTCGCTTGTAACAGGAAAAGGAGGACTGTCATACTCTTTGATCAACCAGCGAGCAGGAAAACATCTCGTCATGTGCAGAGGACTCGAGCTGCTGCCCACCACCTGCCTTGAGAGGTGAGCTGTCTTCAGGTTTTATCACCTTCTTTTGACTTGATGAGTAGGTTTCTTATTCGAATGTAACTGTTTTATGTTTGTTTCTTTGCTGTGACAGGGCAAAGGAGTTGAAGGCTTTGTTTGGAAGTTTGCTGCAGAAGTCCGACCACAGCATTACTGTGCCGTCCAAAAAAAGTGAGAAAGTGAGGTGAGACATCATTAACACATCAATCTAACCAGTCGTCATTGCAAAAATTGGGGTTATATTAATGCTGTGCTTTTTGCCATTACAGTTTAAATGTTGACGAGCCGCTGAAATGGAAGGATTCGTTTGAGAAACTGCTGTCCAGTCAAGGTACGACCCACCACATCACAACCGATGAAATTCAGTCATTCCAGATGTGAATGAAAGACATTAACTGCTATTTGCTGCTTTTTCCAGATGGGCTGTGTCTATTCAGAGCTTTCCTCGTGTCAGAGTTCAGTGAGGAAAACATTGCCTTCTACCTGGCGTGTGAAGACTACAGGACATCTAAACCGTCAAAACTGTCCGCCAAGGCCAAGAAAATCTATGACGAGTTCATCAGCTCTGATGCCCCACAAGAGGTGATTAGTGAATAAACTGGACACACAGGTTCACGTGACAAGTGAATATAATCATAATTATTATTGTAAAAATAATAATATGCTTTCTCCCTACAGTGCAACCTTCATGCTCATCTGTTTCA
The DNA here is from genome assembly GCA_901007665.1 of Aeoliscus strigatus. Taxonomy (NCBI): domain Eukaryota; kingdom Metazoa; phylum Chordata; class Actinopteri; order Syngnathiformes; family Centriscidae; genus Aeoliscus; species Aeoliscus strigatus. Next base: position 71,946 of record CAAKHB010000956.1, read on the forward strand.
CTGCTTTGCTCTCTGATAGGTTAATCTTGATCATGTGACCAAAGCTATCACCAAAGAGAAGATGGACCAGCTCAGTCAGTCCTGCTTCGATCTGGCCCAAGCCAAAATCTACACCCTGATGGAGAAGGACTCCTACCCTCGTTTCCTAAGATCCTTGTCTCAGCAGAAAGACAGGGCATCCCACTCAAACAAAGACTGTCCCGCAAGCAGACGGGAGATGTGAGCGAACCTCCAATGGACAAAAGCTGACTCAAGAGAAAGGTACAGGTGCAGAAACAAACCTTTGCCAAGAAGTCTCACTCTCATTGTGGATTAACGTTGGCGACCAGAGGTGCCACAGATTGGGGTCCGAGCTGATAGCTGACCAACGTGAAGCTGTGAGAATAAACTGACACTTTCTGAGGTGAAAGACGTCTGGGCTGTACATCCAAAATGGTTGCATTAATTATAAAATGCAGATAGAGAGAAATTTCACACAACAGAACTACCACAAGGAGAGCTATTTGATGTACTACTAACTATTTATTTAATATTTTTACACTGATTTTTTTTTCTATTATATGACTGCTTGCTGTGCAACTGGTTGCTGAGACTGTACAAGTTCAAAAGAAAGTATGTGAAAAATAAATACATTGAATGTTACTGTTAAACTCTCAGGAAATGTCCTCATTGTCAAATATTAAATGGTTCCCAAAGTCACAGAAGAATGTATGAGGGAAACAAAAAAAGATCACGTCACGTCACGTCAGCTCAGTTCACCACAGATTACAAAGTAAACTACAACTGAAATCATGATTAAATTCAGATACCAGGTCATGGTACAGTGACTTACAGTAGACACACACATCATCATTTTAAAAGACCTTGAAAAGACAAAGTTCCCTGGTAAGCGTCTGAGTGTGATGGGCGGTCGCCATGGAGACAGCAGCCACCTACGGAACACCTCCACAAGGTCTGTTTCACTACCTGAACGGCCAAAGTGAGTCACAGCCGCCTCCCTGGTCGTTTGTCTCCTCCCTTCATTATCCCACCGACCACCTTGCCTCCTACGCACTCACACAGGTCAAGGACAATCCAGTCTGAACACTCAGCATCCGGAAGAAGAGGCGATGGTGAAGTCATTAACGCTGCTCTCACACTTTGGAACAGGATAGAGGCAAAGTCACATTTGCACATACGTTTATTTGACATCATTTATGGGGGGGTGTATAAATCATAGAAATCTTTCACCCCCCCACCAACCATTGTAAACTCAACTCAAACTGAAACCAAGTCTTAACCATTAAACGACCATTTAAACTTGTAAAAACAGCATCGTAACCCGTGCAAATCCCTCACATGCACACACACACACACACACATACACACACACATTTTTGGATCCATCAAACTGACACTAGATGTCCACATATCCAGATGGACATGACTTTTAATTAACACTTTCCTTACATACGCTGTACAAATCAGTTTAAAGTAGAACACAGAATTTAGTGTTTGAATTGCACTTGGAAAGAAAGTTACATGTTCTGACTTGATCAGGTGCAGCTGTCAGCGATTTCGCAGAAGTTGTTTAGACTTCTAACTTCATATTGTTCTATTTGTAGCTATGGAGATCTCAAGTCAGTTAAACCTTTGATTTACATCCATGTATATATAGAGAGAGAGGTGGAAAATGCTTTTGAATGACCTAAAATTGCTGTTGAATAAAGTCAGTTCATGCACAGTTCAGCACATTGTTTAAATATCATTCAAAACAAACATTTAACACAGACTTTTTTTGTTCCTTATGTGTTGAGGTTGTACTTCAGCAGGATAAAGCTTGATCTGTCTTACATGGTAACATTCCTGGATTCATGTTCATAAAGGCAGATATCTGTATTAAAACTTAGAAAACAATGAAAACGGAAAAAAAAGTAAAAAGTTCTTTTGTCTCTGTTGGATGACTTGGCTTTAAAATAGTTCTAAAATAGTAAGTCTGCAAGAAATAACCATAACTGTGATGCATAACTAGTAAAAACAAGCAGTACTTTGCTCAGATCCACAGGCAGTATTTACGTAAGGTTCTGTTGAAATGTCAGGAAGTTGGAGACATGAGAGGTGGAGTTCTGTGAAAGACTGGATGTGGTTTGTCTGCGCACCTACTTCATGAGTCCGTACACTCATTTTAAAACATATTTGATGCATGAGTGGTAAATTAATAGGTTCGCCAGTGGCGCTTGAATTTACGGGGGCTGTCTAAAAACACTGTGATGTCGCTGTCATGGTTACTGGGTTACCAGGGGAACAAACCCAGAATGAGTAAGTCCACCCATGCTCCTTCTAAACACTCAAACTCATTTTCATTTCATTTGGTTTGAAAATGTGTGTCCACCAGTGGAATATTGTAAGCACAGATAATGTAAACATCAGTGTGGAATATGTGAATGCAGCCCTATGTCCCCTGGTTGAGTCCGTCAGTTTCTTGTGTTTATTTGTGTCACATTCTCCATCTTTTGGGAAACTAAACACAGGGACGCCCCCTCTGGTGTTTACCAGATGTCTCAACTTCCAAACTATTAGACAGTATTCAGCTGGATTTCGGTAAGGTTCCAGAGCTCAGATAGAAGGAGATCGGCTGCCTGCGTCTGACATGAATAAAGACTGGATTTACCCCTTTTCACATTTATTTCGGCAGTGAGACAGTGAGTAAATGCAACAGAACACTTCCCACTATCCATTTGTCTCTTATGTTTGTTGATGGTGAACCTATTTTAGACCCATTATAGGCATCATCCACTTTGATTGGAGACAACATTGTCAGAATCATGACCCCTTAAAAGCCTTACAGTCATATAATATCATGGTGGACAAGCTCATGGTCATGAGACACTCAGTGAGTGAACGTTGCTTGATGTCCAGATCAAAGTTCAGCAAATTCCCCTCTTTAGCAGATTATTTGAGTGGGAACTCAAAGACTTGTGATGCTGTGTCACAAAGCAAAATATCAACAAATGCTCATTAAAGAGACTGCCTGACATTTTGGAGAGTGACATGAGAAGATCATAACTACTCTCATGTTTGTGCAGGAAATGTGGAACTGCTTTTTCTTCTGTTTTCGAATAACACGAATAAATCTAAAGTGTAATTACATGTTTTTGTGTGTCATTGTCAGTATGTTTTACTTTACTGATAAAGTGAATAGCAAATGTCCTTCTCCTCCTTGCACGTTCAAAATCGCCACACTCTTCCTTTACATGAGCTGATTTCTGTCTAGATGGGTGTGTTTGAAATATGTACAGAGTTACGAGGTTAGTAGTAGTAGTAGTATTTAATGCTGACAGCTTTCAAATGAACACATCCAGATTTGTTTAAGTCTACAAACCTAAACTTTCAGATTGTGCCCTGCATGACAGCAGCCCTGACTTGGCAATATGGAGAGGAAGAGAGCTCCATCTCCTGAAAAAAGTACCCAAAGGTGAATATGAATGTTCCAGCAAGTGAATTTCACAGTCACAGTTAAAGTAGTTTGAATATGTAAAGAGGCACATGGGGAGAGAAATAAACAGCAGGTGTGTGTTGTAACACCAAATACGGACGGCATCACAAACATCTCTCCCTCACGTGGCACATGTGAAGCAAAGAGACAGATAAAAAGCTCGAAAATGACATTTCTCGATGTAGCGCTTATAACCCCTGACTGATGGACCTGATGACGAGCATCTGACGCACAGGACATCGCTATCCAAACAAAAGCCCCTTGGTCACAAGATGCTGCAAGAACTGCAGCATCTGAAATGTGTGACAGCTTGTTTATCATCAATTTGACCCTGGAAACGTGACCAAATGAGTCATTCATAAGTCGTCATACCTGAAGAAACGAATTAAGTAATTTGGCCCCCATACAAATATGTCTTTTGTTGTTGTTGTTGTTAAGAGGACACAGTGTCCTGCAGTGACACGTGTGCCACAAAAAACAAAAGAACTGAGGACCGTAATTTCGGAGGGTGACAGAGTGTTCTGTTCTCTGGACCTGATGGATTCATGTCCAAATAACCTGATGTTCAGAGTGTCAGAAATGGGTGACACTCCAGGAGACAAACATAATCCGCACAGCTACGCGGACAGGGGGCGTTAAACGTTGTTACTTGACATACAAAGTGGAGGTTGACTTCACAGTACCGCTCCTGTATGAGAGTTGCTGCGTGGAAAAGCTCTGCTGCCACCTGCAGGACAGAAAACACGATGGAAACAGTCTTAACATTCTAAGTCTAAGTGCAGTTGTCACAACTGTTACATGGGAAATCAAAACCCTATTGCATATTTGCAAAAGGTAGTAACTCACCCAAAACATTTCATACATGTTGCATAACCTAGTTTTAGTGTCAGTCAGCTGACCAAAGCCACATAAATGAAAAGTTTAGCTGTTTTTTCGCCATGACAGTCAACCTGAGATGTTTCTCAAACCCTTTTTTTTTTGTTGTTGACTCTGACGATTTTCGTGTCTTTCGGCTGATTGTTTTGCTTTTGCAGACTACTTTCATGATCGTTGTCTCCAACTGGAGCAGGTAACTATTTTCATCATGAAAACAAAAATACACAGGCCTTGTGAAACAGCACGGTGTTTCTAAAAGGAATTCAAAACACACAAACAATACTGTATTTTAGTTTTTTAGGTCCCTGTCATGAAAGCGGATGTTGCAACAGTTTGCTTCACTTTGTGTTGTGACTATAGCTTGGCCCAAAATCTGTTATTATCTGTTCACTCAATCCTTTCAAGTTGTTCTTTCAAGACTCCACAGGACAGCAGATTTTGTATAATTTGAACCAGTGCAACTCCCGATCCTGGGTCTGACATCTCTCTCACCTTTGGACACTGCAGAGTCTGCGGGTAAGGGGACAGGTAACAGTCGGTGGCAGCATGTGAGGAATAATTTGTATTTCTTTCTTTCTACAGCACTAAATGGTCTGCGACCTAAATACATCCTTGATTTACTAACTCCATGAGATGTATACAGACCCCTCAGGTCATCACAGACAGGTCTACTATGATCCGGAACCAAACAAAGCAGACGCAGCTTTCAGTTATTATGCTCCTCCCCTGTGAAACAGTCTCACAAACTGTCAGTTCATCTAAATCAGGCTTTAAAACATTAGTATTTGCTGCAGTTTCTACTCAGATTCATAGTAACATTTGGTTTTAAAGGCAGGGGCCTGGATTCTTCTTTATAATAATGGCCAGTTTTATCAGTATCCTGCACTTCAATTTAGCTTTTATTCCCCTGTTGTGTTGTGATTTTATGCTGTCGGATTATACGTTCCATCCTCAATTTCTCTTCTGTTTATGCATTTTATTCTCTTTAGTAATGTGTTTTTTTTTCTTATTGCTTTTCTTTCTTTCTTTTTATGTTTGTTATGTTTTTAAATGTCATCTGCTACTGTAAAGCACTTTGAATTGCCTGGTGTATGGATTGTACTACACAAATAAATTGGCCTGGCCTGGCCTTGCGTTTTTTTATTTACATGAACCATTCGAAGTAGTAAACCCATCCTAGTCACACACACACCTTGCTCAAGGGCACGTCGACAGTAACGCTGGTTGTGGTCTGTCGCTGGACTTCAACCGACCACAAGTCTCTACCAACTGAGCGACTGCTGCGTGTGAGCGTCGTACATGTGAGTACTGTATGTTTGTGTATGGTAACAGACAGACAGATGATAGTTAGATGTTCAATTTAAATATAGATAAATGAGAATTAAATGCAGTGCAGTGTGGTGGAGTGAATTTGCAGTCCTACTATGTGTCCTGTGTGAGTGTCTTTACCCATAGGAGTCCTACTGACGTGTGTGTGTGTGTGTGTGTGTGTGTGTGTGTGTGTGTGTGTGTGTGTGTGTGTGTGTGTGTGTGTGTGTGTGTGTGTGTGTGTGT
>CAAKHB010000956.1:78025-107461 GCA_901007665.1 Aeoliscus strigatus
CTCAGTGCTCTCGGTCAAATTAGCAGACTAAACATTATTAGGCTCTGGGCTCTGTGGAATGTTTTGGAGGACTTGTTGTTCTAGGTGTTGCCACTAGATGTCCTACAATCAAACATCAGTATACAAAGGGAGTTGTCCTCTCACACTCCAGGGTGCACACGCACACACACACACACACACACACACCTCCAGTACACTGAGCACACACTTATTGGTACAACAATATGAATCCATAGATCGATGCTTCGTGCGAGCTCACAGCACGTCTGTGCGTCATCGGCAACTCGGCGGCGGTGTTCGTTGTCTCCACCGGTAATCAGCGGGATCGAATCCATCAACCGAGTCAATCCGCCTCGACTGACCGACCGACCGGCCGGCACTGCTCATGACCTCCGTGGAATAGAGACTGCGGGGGCTGCAGCTGCATATCTGCACATCTGGAACACGTTGGCAGTCGATCAGCGATGCCAGGCGTCACCAAGTATAATTTAGTGGATGACGCGCACGATTTGAGGATCCCCATGCACAACGAGGACGTGTTCCAGCATGGGGTCTGCTTCGAGGCAAAGGTAAGGACCCTGACTGCTACAGTTACTTTGTGTTTGGAGGGATCAGATCATCTTGATCTGCTTCATCGTGCGTCAATCCCACTGTCACCAAAAATCATTTTCTACTGCAAAATGTCTTAGCCATTTATCCGATTGGTTACTGCAACTAAGAGATCTTTTTTTTTTCCTCCTTTGGAATTATTTTAACAAAACTGTTCCAAGTGTGTCAGTCTTTGTATGGACGAGTTTGCATCAACAAGCTGAGTGTGATGTTGTCAGAAACAATAACGAATCACTGGATGACAGCATGCAGCTCTAACTGTTTCTCCTTCACATTTTGTAGTACATTGGCAGTTTGGAGGTGGGTCGCCCAGGCAGCCGGATGGAAATAGTTGCTGCAATGAGGAGAATCAGAGTAAGACATCTTCTCTTCTCTGAACCACAAACTTGACCGTGAACCAGCAGTGACCCCCCCAGTCACTGTCAGACCACTGTGTCTCTCATGCTTCATGTATCACATTCTGCACAATGCTCCCTCCTTCACAATTCTGTCTGAAAGTTCAGACTCAGTCAGGAGCCATTTAAATCACAGTCAGATTTGTAGGGCGTCTCTGATGTTGAGATCCGACAGGTTATCATGTTCCCTTCAGACCAGACAGATGCTTTGTTGTTAGATATCGCTGCAGTGTTCCAGAGGATTTAGCTGCTTGTCAGCTGTTACATCTAATCTAAAAACCAAGTCAGTGTGTTGCTCCGAGGTCGACCGCATCCCCAATGACAGCCGGGAGGGACTTAATCCCTTCTCGTGCAATATGCTGGCCATTTACCCTGCTGCCTGTTTGAATGGCATCACTAGTTTTAAAAAATAAGCAGGAATTTCAGAGCATTTTGTGTTTACGATGTATTCGTCTGTCAGTGCATCGTGTTTTTCTACAGGGCGTTGAGGAATAACACAGACCTCTGACTCCTCAGCATTATTTGGTTCCTTTGTAAAAGAAGCATCTGGTCAGTGCTGGTCTCCTAGACAGAAGTACTGAAGTGATGATAGGACAAACTAAAATGAAAACATGCCAAAGGCAAACAGCTGAAATACAATTAAAATTGATAACATAAAAGCAAGTCGTAAAAGTGTGGAGGGCTGGAATTAATAACTTGCTTGTGTAGAGGAACAGTTCAATGACTTTCCCTCAAATAACCTAAATACTTCATGCGCCGTAGAGAAAAGACAAATGGCGAGTCGAAACAACTAGAGCGCATTCAGTGTAGCTTCAATTAGTTTCAGGTATTTGTGCATGAAAATGCTGCAGTAACAGTGTTCTGCTCCATCTGCCTCTGACAGCTGTGTGCATGGAGAAGGATGGTGCTCTTGTTCCATTTTATACGGGCTGTATGGGCATAGCATTAGCCTTGACACGCACACGCACACACACACACGGATCCTTCACCTGTGCATATTTACACTGAGCTCTGCGTGTGAGGAAAAACTCCCACACCACGATAAGATCGATGATCTGAGAAAGAGCACATGACAAGACGAAAGAGCTTGAGACGCTTTCCTGCATATGAAAAAGGTCACGGGCTAATTGACAAACTGCTCCTGCTTCATTAGTGCTGAAGTTACCAGATGTTATTTGACATTACAGAAATCACAATGACCCACCCAATCCGCATGAAAATGACCCACAGCACGAGGTGGCTACCGGTATATGTTCACGAACACAGAACCGCTTGTGATAAATGAATCATGTCATGTTGCTTCCAAAGTAGGACATATGATATCACATCATTTCTGTCTGTTTCTGTGATTGCTGAGCCTGATGTTGGGAGTTTGCGCCTGCAGTGGTGGTGGAGGCGGTGTTAATCACAGAGCAGGATGAAAGTGTCCCAAGCATGTCTGCCTCCTGCTGGGAAGTCCTCCTCTGAAAGTTAAACAGCTCCCAGAAACAGACTCCGACAGCAGCTCAGTGTTTACTCAATCATGTACTTGCCATGAGGAGAAGTAAAAATATGTTTTTTTCTCTTCATGAGCCTCCCTCCCTTTTTGTCAATATATCATGTCCCTTCATCTGTTTGCCACGTAGCTGTGATTAGAATCCTGTGTGTACCGGCCATGAATGTTACTGTGTTTCTCTTATTTCACAGTATGAATTCAAACTGAAGAACATCAAGAAAAAGAAGGTCAACATTGTTGTGTCCACTGATTGTGTCAAAGTGATTTTACGCAAAAAGAAGGTCAGTCCTCCTGTAAATGTTTGGAAATGGGAAATGAATCCCATTTCCAAACATATCTCGTTGTCAACCTTTGTGGTGTAATTTGACAGAGAAAAGGTTGGACGTGGGACGAGAACACAATCTTGGTGACACAGGATCCCATCTACAGGTCGGTCCTCTAAATCAAAAGTACATGAACAAAAGCCACATAACCAGAATAAACCATAACCCTGCTCTCATGTTCTTTCCTTAACAGGATTTTTTATGTGTCACATGATGCACAAGACTTGAAGATTTTCAGTTATATAGCCAGAGATGGACAAAGCAACATTTTCCGCTGCAATGTCTTCAAATCTAAGAGGAAGGTAAGTTCACCAGTAAAGTGAAGAAATATCAATTTTGTATTTTTATTTTTTGAGTGTCAGAACTGTTCAAATCATCTCTGCAAGCTACGCTGTCATGCTACTGTAACATGATGCTCATGGGAAATGTAGTTTTTACCACATCATACAAAAACCACTATGAACAGTGAACAGAATCTAACAAACAAACATGTTTGAATCGTCCGTTTCTGTCCTTCATGGATCAGCTGAGGTTTTGCAGCCTACTTGTTTTCTGTCAGCACAAAGATAAGAGGTTTGTTTGCTTTGTGACATGTCTTCAGGACCAAGCATTCCTGTCCAACATGTGGCTATTTCATGGTGGAGCTGGCAGGGCAGCGAGTGCGAATTTTGACAGTTTCTTCCCTTTTGGTGTGAATGCTCACTAACACGTTGCTTTTGATCATTTCATTGAATTTGATGGCTGAAAAGCTGCAGGGAAGATTATCTCCACTTTCAACAAACGAGATGTACAAATCCATCACTGCCTTTTATTTACAGGTCATTCCAGTGAAACATAAACAACTGAGTAAGGTTTTTTATTGTTCAGTCCCACACAGCCAATTCGCCTGAGACATCTTCAGTATTGTGATGGACCATTCTTATTTACACATCTGCATATGAAGCAGAGCCAATATTTACTCCTGGACAGTAACAGAGCATCGGTGAGGTGGAGCTATGGTCCCTTCGCCATGGAGACCAGGAACAGTGACGTAGTTCCAGCTTAATACTTATTTAGAGAGAAAAGAAAGAGGGATTTTTTTTCTCTCTGATCTTAATTTTCACTCCTGAACGAACACCCACCTTATTGTCAGAGAATAGTGGTGCCTCACTACCTCCCCAGGGTCACTGAGATTTATCAGAGTGCTGCAGACCAGACGCGCTGCTGAGTAGGAGGAGATCATGTGATGCAAGGAAATTTGATTTATTTTTGTCATGACATTTTGCCGCCCAGCAGGGCTTCAGATGTCAGCGCAGCAACATCTAGAGTGTTTCTGTTTTTTAAGCTAAATTACATCCTGTACTCGTATAACAATCAAAGTATTCCCTTTTCTTACTCCTCTGTTATTGTTCTTTGGTATTTAACAATGAAACTTGTCCTTAGACCTTAAGCCAGAGTGATCCTACACATGATGCTTTTGCCACGGTTCAATATAAAACATCCTTACAGTGAGCTTGAGACAGGAAATTGCGGATCAGGTTTTAATTTCAGTGGATTTAGAACCCAGACACGGGACTGTGGTCAGGCTGCACTGACATGTCAATGAAGACCAACATTTGTGTAATTTATGAAGTAAATAGTTTTATGTGTTCCTTGAAATGCTTAAGAAGAGAACAATAACGACACAATGAAATTAACTGAAATATCACTTATAATGATAAAATGATGAACATGTGATATTTAGTATTTCATTTTTTATCAATGACACTAACATCTGTTTGAATTAAAACAGTATGTTTTAAAGCTAGATGTGGTAGAAAGGCACATATGGTTTTCCCTTCATGGTCACAGAAAAGCTGTAACAAGCAGAAAGCACAACACCAACCACTGCTCCATCCATTGTCCCTTATTCACCGATGCTGCTCCATGACCAGACAGCTCTGTCCCACTACGACTGTGGCAGTCTCTTCCAAGTGCCAAAATCATATTGGGACCCCCCTTGAAAATGAGATGGCACATCTCAAGGGGCTGTCCTTTAATAAAATCTGAAATTCATGTAAATGTATTTTGAATTTCCAGAGGGAATTTTCGTGAGGGATCAACAAAGTTCCCAAAGTGATGAAAACGTCTTGCTGAGTATCTGTTCACAATTTCTCAAGCTGGTGCACAATAAGAAAACATTTCTTCCATGTTGCATATGACCTGGTCAGTGACACTGCAGATATACACTGAGCCTCCAATCCATCATCATGACAGCGGAAGCCTCCACACCGCCTCCACCCCATCTTCACCTGTCTCTTACACTAACTACCATGCATCACATGACTTTTGAGCGACACAAAAGTGCAGTCTTCATTTTTACAACGCGTCTGGCACCTCATTTTTATTTTGCTTGTACGCCAAGTGTCAGAAGGAATGATATTTGGATTCTGTCCATGAATGACCTGTACATTTGACAGATATTGTTGCTGAAAATAAAGCTAACTGTGACTTTACTACTGGGGAAGAAACTTTCACATTTCCTTCAGCTCTTAAAAACCCAACACATATTTTCTTGCGTCCTCACTTCAGTCTCAGGCCATGAGGATCGTGCGCACAGTGGGTCAGGCATTCGACGTGTGTCACCAGCTGACACTGCAACAGAAAACTACAGACCTGGATGAAGACCTGAGGGAGGAGGAGTCTGAGGCAGTTCCAGGTGACTCACATTCACACTCCAACACCCATGAATCCCCGAAAAAATAATAGTCAACTCAGTTTTGGCAGTCCAATTTTTTGTGCAAAGTAATGTGAGGCACAGTTTTGGAGCATCTCACTACTTTGCTTTGTGGGTTTCCTTGAGTGCTGCTCTGCCTTTGGAAATGTTGTGCATCATACAGGTCAACTCAAAAGGCAATGCCCTGTATGTTCTGTATCTGTTTGTGTTTGAAGCTAAGAAGAAGTTTGCGCTGACCGATGATACCGACCTTGAAGCCACAACAGAGGAGAGTGTTGAGTGTGTCACTTCATCAGACCTGGAGAAGAGTAAGAAGGATGAGGTCATCAGTAATAACGGAAAGGTAGCGTTTATTAGTTGTCCTAAATTAGTGCATATTTTGGACATGTTTTTTTTCTTTCTTTTTTTTTTTATTCCATCAGATTGAGGATTGGAAAAAAAAGCGAAACTTTGTATTAATAGAAGCAACCCTGAAATGTGTCCTTTAAGGATGTGTGAACAAGTCATACAAGTATGTGAAAAATAAAAAATAACAACCCACCAGACTTTTAAAGGGAGATTTAGGATAAGCCCTCCGGGAAGTGCAGTATTTTATAATCCTTTTGAATTTTGAGAAATGTGAATGTTCTCAGGAATTAAAAGATAAGCTTATCTTCTTGGTCTTAAAATAAAGTTGATATGATTTATCTGAGATTTTAAGCCAAACATTCTAGTGTGTGTACTTACATCCATGAGTAGTGGTCTTGTGACAAGCAGCACTTGTGACACCTGACGCAAAGTGGTGGACATTTGCTCATGAAAGGACTTTCAAATATCAGTAGTTTTTGAATGTTCTTTGTCATTTGGAGCCACATAAACCTCTGGCAGCACCACACAAAAGGTTTCTTGTAAGAGTGTGATAAATCCCTAAAGCAGAACAATGTCTCTCTGATGCTGTCTCATCATTTGTCAGCTTTATGACTCCAGAGTAAATCAGCGTTGTGCTGCCAGTTAAGTGGTTTGAATTGAATGGATAATCTACTTACAAAAGAAATGTACATTTTCATTACTTTATTATGCCACAGTGGAATAGGAGTATTTTGAAATTCCTCCTTGTTCAGAGTGTAATTTGGAGGTCAAGTATCCTTCACAGTCCAGTATTAATCACAAGAGACCACGCTGATCTTCCCTCTCCTCCCACTGCAACACTCTCACCCAACGTGTGAGTCATTATTTCTAAATGGCCAAACCGTCAAACAGCAGGCTGTTGAGACTAGATCTGTTTATACAGTACATGGCTGATCAAACCCTCATTAAAACGCCTCCTTCACTCAGTTCCATGGGCCCTGAATATGTATTTCCATGACAACAATAACACAGGAAGCTGATCCATGGCTGCAACTCTAACATGTGACTATCAACAGTGCACTCTGCGCCTCTCACAATATAAGTTCCCCATTATACATTTATTTGTTTTGGTTTTCATTCAAACTAAATATCCAGATATTTCCCTCAGGCATTGGTAGTACAACAGAGAGCCTCTCGTAAGTTCTGAGTAAGTAGTTGTGCAATTTACTGCCACTTAGGTATTTGATGACGGCGCCCTCCTGCTGAGCTCCCCCATCTTCAGAGCTCCTGTAGTGGGTCAGTCAGCAGCCGAAGCTCCCTGCTCTGTGGAGCACCAGGTCCACCTCCTTCAGAAACAGCTGCAGCAGCAGGAACAGCAGGCTCTGGCAGCTTCAGCTCAGGTTTGTTAGCAGCCATTCTGACAGATATCACAGCATGTCAATGATAGGTGGCTAAAATCACTATTTCACAATGGTAAAGAGAGGTTTATTTCCCTAAATGTCAGGAAAACATGTTAATACCTGCTTGTTGATGAGTGATGCACCACAGTACATCTATTTGTTTCCATGGTTTCCACGAGCATTCATTTGGTCTTTGTGTCACACATACAAAGCAGAAATTGAACCGTGATTGAACAGTGTGTGTGTGTGTGTGTGCGCGTGTGTGCATATTCAGGTGCATGTTCTCCAGGAGCAGCTGTCGGTGGAGGCGTGTGCCCGAGGTGAAGCCCAAACAAGAGTCCAGAGACTGTTGCAGCAGAACACTGACCTGCTGCAACACATTTCCCTGTTGGTCAAACAGATACAAGAGCTTGAGCTGAAAGCCGCTGGCCAGTTAACATCCAGTGAGTATAAAAGAGTTGTTTGTTGGGATATATATATATTATACACATTGTCCATTGTCCAAAAGAACACAACTCACATCATCACATCACCATGAGGGTTGTCATCTTGTGAGTAAATCAAAACGCATTCTAGAGGATTTCTGATACCAGTAGACCGCATTCAACTCAAAGAAATCTGGTTAATTCATGTATTGACGAGCCCACAGCTAACTGTGATCGGCACATAAGAACCTTAAATCAGCACACCATTAGCCAGCAGCTAACAAACACGCAACAAGATTTATTGCACAGCCTTTACTGGTTGAAACAGATGTTTACCCCTGGATCAGGGAGAAGTGAGGTTAAGAAAACAGCCCCACAAAGGGCCACACGGCCGACTTTCTGGTGATTTCACCCTCCCAAAAACATATGTTTGTGCAAATTTACTTTTCTGAAATGAGAAACATTGTGTCAGAAATTAGATCTAACTATTAAAAATGATTTATTGGCTGCATGTGATTGATATTTCATACTTATTTGAAAAAACGTTCTCTGCCTCTAATTTCCGCCCTCATAAGATGAGTTGTTGGCTCTTCTACCTGTATTAATGGCTCCTTGTGTAATCTCATTCTGGCATGTGATCATCAGTCAACCCCTCTGGTTTTCCTCTCAGTGGATTCACTCTCTCTCTCCATGCTTAATAGTGCAGCCATACGGCTTTGATTTATCAAATCCCCTCAGCACACGCAGCTCCAGTGTTGGCTCAGACCTGTGATTCAATGTGTGTTCATAGTGGGATCCCAGGACAGTCTTCTAGAGATCACATGCCGTGCCCAACCCTCCAACATGCTCCATGAACCCCTCGCCTCCTCTTCATCCACGCTTCCTTCAGCCTCGCAGTCCCAGGACCAGATAAGTAACAGTGCTTGGGTCTCGGCCCTCCCCGGGCCCTGCTCTCCAGGGACCATGAGCACAGACACCAGCCCCCTGGCGCTCAGCAGCAGTGGAGTTCGACTGGAGTGCTTCCGCTTCTCTTCCTGCACCACAGAGAACCAGGAGCACGGCCAGGAAACTGGAGAGACTCCCAGTGATGGAGCCCCTGATGACAGCTCACTGCTGGGGGAGCAGGTTCTGGGAGCCCTGGAGCTGCTCCGGTTTAGGGAGTCTGGGATCGGATCAGAGTACGAATCGAACACAGATGAGAGTGACGATCGGGACAGCTGGGGGCAGGGAGAGGGAGCAGACAGTGGTGCTCGACTCTTCAATGTGCTGAATGCAGAGAGTCTGTCGGACTGCTTGGGGGATGAGATGGCGGTGTAGTGGGGCCGTAGTCTGTGGATCAGGATTGACTGACTAACTACTGGTCTACATTTGCATTTACACATCACTCCAATGTGACAAAAGTGACAGATTGTGTAGGACTTAACAATCCTGTCCTGGGAGTTTTCTCTTTCTGTGCTTTGAAAAGAAAACGTAAATGGTAAATAACAACAACCTCAAGACAACACATGGCATTACTAACACCAAAGCATGCTTAAAGAATGAGCTCATCGAACACCGATATCTGCAAAAGCCCCCTGACAGAATGGGTCTCCTCCACCAGTGCAAACCAACCTGCTAGATCCAGTGAAAACACAACTTCTGTGGCCTTACATAGTAATGTAACGTGAATTGATATGGTTGGTATAAAAACGGGCATTTCTCCCTCATTTAAAGTGGAAAAAACAGCGTACAGCTATTAATCAAAAGTGGTTCGTGATTAAATGTTCGTGAGAGAACTAAAATTATGCTTTGTCATCATCATCCTGGTTCCTTGCATCTCTCCAGTCTGACAACGTTAATCATTTTACAATTACAAAGTCTGCAAAGTGCAACATCAGCATACCTGCCACAGACTAATAGAAACATTGTGTGTTTTCAGCTTTCAGTTCTGTGTGAAATTGCGTACATGTGTATGTTGATTGTTGTTACTTGAGCAGGTTTGGTTCATGTGGCTGTACTGTGCTTGTGTCTATGTTGGTGTGTTGTTTTTTTGTTACACATCCAGCATCAGCATTGTCATGTTATGTTTTTGTGTAATGAAGGTCTATGATGAAACATCCTTAATATGTTTGAATGTTTTTCGAGTGTGAAGTAAAGTGAAATCTTGCGATGTTTTGTAATTTCCCCTACAAACAAACACACATATCAGTTCATTTCCCCCTGTTAGCACATAGTTTGATTAACCTTGATGGAATATGTGTAACACTTAGCACGATTTTTTGCAGAATATTGTTTATTCGGTTCATCTTGTGAGGTACCTTTCCTGATAATGAATGTATTTCTGCTACAGATTTGTCTGTACTGCTATAAAATGTAGCCACCCCGAGCCGCTAGTGTTATTTATTAATATGGTACTGCGGCAGCAATAAACTGTCGGTCCCCAACACACTTTTGTCCCCAACACACACACACACACACACCAACACACCAACCCTCGCAAGAAACTGCCCTGAAGTACTAAGTTATGAATCGGAGGAGAGGGTGGCGCTCCACAGCAGACTGTGAGCCAAGTGGCTGAGTCACTGTACTTCTCTTGTACTCAATCAATGAATCTGCTCCTGGCCCGCCCCTCTGCCTCTCCCTCCCCTTCCTCCCCTCTGCTCCCTTGGCATTTAACTTACAGCCCATCTACTTCATCCACCTATTGATATAATGCTCTGTCAGTCTCCGACGTGGCTCTCTGAAGTCTGTCCACACGTACAAAGTGTACTAAAAATAGAAGTGCACTCAATCTCACACACAATGAAATGCCTGTTCTCCAATGGCTGGTGTCGTAATATATGCAGAGCATTTGGTGTGACTGTTCAGTGCTGAAATGTTGTTAATTATCATTAGCAGTTCCTCAACTGACCTTCCCAAAACGTTGCCCTCATTAGTCTCCATGCTGTTGTTTAGGGAGCCATTTGTGTGGATGATGCTTCTCCGTTGTTGATGCAGATACACTGTACTCGGCTGTATTCGTTAAAATGCTCGGCTGCCCGTTAAGCTTATTGTGTCTTCAAACAGTAGCCTCATGTAACACTGCAGATAAGATGGACCGTGTGAGCCATCACACCTCCCACATCCAGCCGCAACAGCATGCAGCTCACCCACTGCAGCTGCTGACGCGGATAGTGGTCGAACCCCCGGGAGCTGACTTTCATTTGCACAATGAGTGTCACTCTGCTTACAACCCTCTTCAGTCCACCTCAGTACTTTTCTTTGCAATCAGCAAGTACAATTAAAAACATTTACTGAGCACACTGATGTTTGTCCTCCTTATTTGGTCTTTTATATTTGTAAAAGTCATCTGCACTGGTTCAGACCGACGTGGGACTGAATCAGAAAGTTCTTTCTGTGTGGAGGTTGCATGCTCCCTGTGTCTGCATGGCTTCCCTCCGGGTACTCCGCCTTCCTCCGTCTTCAAAAGTAAACCAGGCTGATTGGTAAGTGTAAACTGTCCGTATGTGTGAATGTGAGTGTGAATGGTTGTCTGTGTTTACATGCTACCACTGCAATGTAGTGGCGACTCAAGTGTACACCCCACCTTCTGCCCAGTGACAGCTGATTGACTCCAGCTTGAACCCTTACCAACCCTGAACAGGAGCAAACAGAAGATAACAAACAAACTGACTGTCCGGAGTTCAACAATCTAATCCAACTGGGGCTACAGATATTCAGGGAAACCCACAACTTTACACTAATCTGATCCATGTGCATAAACACGGCTAGATGACCGCCACCATTAGCGTTATGAGACTGTTATGAGTACTGTCTCTGTACGACACGTCTCCACCAGAGCCTGAGACAGCCGGCTGTAATACCACGAATCCCCAGTTTGCATCTCTCCCTCAGACTGGAGATTAATCCAAAGAGATCAACTCCACTGAACAAAGACTGCGATCATGCAAGTTTTGTTGACACAAATGATCTCAGAAAGACCTCAACTTGTCACTCCTCAAAATCTTTGTTTTATTTATCATTTCTGCACTTTTCCTCCAACCAAGGTTTCTCACATCTTGGAAGCAATGATCTCATGGATATTTATGTTGCTCAACCCAGAATCTGTGTAGACCACTGTCACATCCTCCACGTCTGTAAATTGATTGTGTTGTGTTGTCATCCAGATGTCAGTGGTTAAGGGTGTGTAACAAAGATCTCGACACAATGTCCTCTGGTTATTCATGACCCAAGATTTTCTAAAAGCAGCATTTGTACAAAGTGACTCACTTTTCACACACAATGTCTTTTTTTTAACTTGAGAATAAATATGGATGACACCACTTGGGGTTAAACAACCTGATGATCCTGAAGTGTTTATAGAACTGGATGCTGGAGCTTTATGTTCCACATTGACATGATCCTGAATTAGTCTCGTTTCTAGAAAGTGCCCAGCCTCTTTATGTGCGTCTGGTGATCTTCTTGCTCTCCATAATATATAGCAGGTTCTCCTGAGCAATTCTCCTGAGTTTTTGTCAGATCCTGCTGCTCTCAGCTGCCTCCGTGGGCCATAATTGAAACCATTTGTGGATCAGGTGGAATTCTGGGATTTTGGCCGTCTAAAGTGTGTTATTTTCTCTGTTTCTTTCCACCAGCCAGAAAGACGGTTACATCAGCCTTCACCCCCCCTCTCTCTCTTTCTCTCTCTCTCTCTCTTTCTCTCTCTCTTGCTCTCTCTCTCTCTCTCTGTCTCTCACTCTCTCCCAGAAAGTTCTTCTGGGACAGTGTCACTGACTTCCAGTGCTGAACGCATCAACTCCTACCAGATGAAGGATATTCGCTGAGATCCACTGTTTATTAATAAGGGGAGAAGGACTTGTAAATGTAAGTTAAACTATATATTTCTCACCTGTTTCCAAACCTCAGTGACCACATTGACATTTGTGGAGGCTTGCATCTGTTTAGGCTGTGAAATCGGCCAGGATTAGACATGGTGAGAGTCTCAAATGGGTCTGTACATGTTATGTTTAATATTTGTATCCTATTAGTTTAAACAGTGAATTGAAAAAAGAACAGTTTTTATCAGTATATTTTTCATTTAGTGACATGTCTGGGTCATTCTCACTCTCATTCAAAGTTTACCTGGTATGTGTCACTCACAAGCAAATTAAGATGAGAGTTCATAATGCAGGTACTGTGGTAAATGAGGGTTAATCTCACCTGAGTTGGTTCATCTTACAACTTCAGAAGTGTTTGCATGGACATTTAACAACGTGCAAAAAGAGTGCACGTTTATTTAAGTTCAAGCAACATTTAGTTTGTAACTTCACACAGGTATCCGGCTTATTGTAGGTGTGCAGCTCCTTGAGAGGTCATGGAGGTTCGGCCCGTCACACACCACGTTGTCTTTCTGCTGCTGGCGGCCGCAGTAAGAGCTCAAGTGAACCCAGGTAGATGCAAGTCTTGTACTTTCTCTCACTTAAGGGACACTGTGGTAACAACAGGTTGCTTGTTGAGGGAATTTGAAGCTGAAATCTTTCCAGTGTGGGGATGGTCCTGAATGATAGAATCAACTAAGTCAGTGTGGATGTGATGTGTTTAAGCTTAAAATAACTTTTTCATACTGCCAAGGAATTGGTATGATGGCAGGATAGAGAAAAAGAAAACAATTTTAGGTGGGTGGGCTTAAAATGCAAGAATGTAATGTGTGTGTGGGTGGGTGTGTAAGCGGTTTACCTTATGGTCAGACAGCAAACATCCTCAGAACAGGCAAACCTTTCACAAGCAGGGGGCATTCAAGGGAAAAAAAGCTACTAAATTTCTAGGTGTAGTTGTAGGTAACACACACAGCATCACACGTTAAATATTTTCACAGTAAAAGGCTTATTTGTTCTGCTGCTCTCTCAAGTACATGTCAGGCATTTCTGTGGGAAGGCGAATAAAACAGACGGCCCTTAAGTAGCAGGTTGAGACGGTAAGAATAAACAGTAACACACTGGGAGATGCACTGAATTGAAGTAGAAATATTAACACGATAAGGTCAACTGTTGTTGCTCAGCACCCACACAGTTTCAGCCCAGCAGAAGCCAGTTGTTTACTCAAATAAATCATGTGGCCGCAGTAGAACCTTTGAAAAGTGCAGCTTGCAGGCCACTCGGGCCTCATTTTCCTGACACTGGCACCTACACACTGATGCCTCTGTTTGGATTTAGAGTCCTTGCAGGAGTGCAGGAAGAGGAGTGTGTGTGTGTGTGTGTGTGTGTATCGGGTGGTGTGGTGGGGGGGTAACCTGACCACTCAATACACTGCACACACTATATCAAACCAAGAACCCATCCATGTCTCACGTGTACAAACAAAATCTATATAACGTGAAGAACGTGTGATGTGTTTGCAGAAATGTGTCGCTATCCTCTCGGTATGACTGGGGGGCAGATTCAGGACGAGGACATCTCTGCTTCCAGCCAGTGGTCTGAGTCAACGGCTGCAAAATTTGGAAGGCACGTCCAGTTCCACATTTTTTCTTTTCTTTTCTGAATACTCATCCACCATCCTCGGTTTACTTCCATTGTTTTCCAAAGTCCTTGGAGGACTGCGATCATATAGACGGTAAAGAGTTTAACCAGAATGGCCAAATACCGCTCCTTTATATAACGTACGTAAGTAAGCCACAGAATACAGTATTTGGGTTGTTTTATGTGACGACACATGAAGTAATACCTAATCATGGAACTCACTGCCCCTGGCAGAGGCCCAGCCCCCACTTTAAAACATTGAGTGTAAAAACATTAGAGTTCTGAAAAACATTCTAAAAAAATGTCCAGAAAGTTCCACAAAGACAGTACTTTTCGTTAGTTAGTTTGTTAAATAGCAACAGAGAAGCAAAATACAGTTCATGATTGATCAGAACAGGCAGAACATTTTTTTCCTGTTTCCAATCCAAATTGTTTTGTATACTCCTTCTTCATTTATGTGTCTCAACATATCTTCATCCCCTTTCTCATCACACACACACACAAAACAGACTCGACTTTGACAATGGAGACGGGGATGGAGCCTGGTGCCCTGACATTTTGTCCGAGCCCGATAGCCTCAAAGAATACCTCCAGGTGGACCTGCGTTCACTACACTTCATCACACTCGTGGGGACCCAAGGTCGCCATGCTGACGGAATGGGTAATGAGTTTGCCCAGCGATACAGGATCAAGTACAGCCGTGATGGCAGCAACTGGGTGGGCTGGCACGACAGGAAGGGAAAGCAGGTGGGCACATCCAGTATATACTAGATATTAGATTCTGTTTCCACTTAACTGTTTATTCATTTAAAACCACCTTGCAGTGAAAGATTTCACAGTGCTTCTCCCTTCACGTAGTCCCTGCATGTGTTCCCTCCTCCTTATCACATCATTGACCAGCCTATGACTCTGGAGCTGATTATGCACTGATTTGGACTGTGTCCACACAAAAACAAGATTTCAACCAACTACTTCTCAAACATGTTTTTGTTCATTTATAGATTGTTATATCCGTATTCATCATGTATTCATTCAGTTGGTTTTATCTCTGGACCATTTTGACCTATTTTAAACACTGCTGTTAGGGTTGTTCAGGGTTTTTCAAAGAAACAAAATGAGGCAATGATAAGTGGTCTAGTTCCTGCTCAGACATGATGTGCAGCCACAGCCCACGAGGCTCTTCCCTGCTGACCAGTTGTAGGATTATCTCATGATTGAAAAGGCTCTTGTCATGTAACAAACTCCTCAGTGTTGAGACCAGGTGTTCTTCATGTTCTGTCTGGATGTCGTCCCCCACCAGGTCATTGAGGGAAACAGGAACGCGTATGACGTGGTGCTGAAGGACCTGGAGCCCCCCATCATAGCTCGATTTGTGCGCTTCATGCCGGTGACTGACCACTCAATGATCGTATGTATGAGAGTGGAGCTCTACGGCTGCGAATGGCTCGGTTTGTCAGTTTCCCCAATAATCAAACTATGTGTTGTCAAACTGTCAATGCGTTGGAGAAAGTTGTAATAATTTAGTTTATTGGGTGTTTCTCTTTTCCTCGTTCCTGTTGTAGATGGCCTGGTGACATACAGCATCCCAGATGGACATCAAATGATCTACAGAGGTTTAGATGTCTACTTTAATGACTCTGTGTACGATGGCGCATCAGCCGAAAGGTCTGGATATTTCTTCTGCTTAGAATCTAGAATCTAGGAAGTAAATGTTACGAACAAAGTTATGTCATCTTTTGTTTTCTTCCTGTGCAGACAAAAAAATCTCAAGTCTTTATTTCTTAGAGCTGAATCAGCTATGAATTTGCAAATCCCCACTGTGTCCTTCCCCCCTCCAGACTAACGAAAGGCCTCGGCCAGCTGACAGATGGCACCTGGGGTTTGGACGACTTTCTCCACAGCCACATCTACGCAATGTGGCCGGGCTATGACTATGTGGGCTGGAGCAACAGGAGTCTACCCAAAGGTTACGTGGAAATGACCTTTGAGTTCGACCACGTCCGCAACTTCACCTCGATGAAGGTGAGACAAAAGAGTTTTCAGTGAAAACCTCAGTATGATGACAACGCTGCTGAGTAATGCGAACTGTGCTCCGGCAAGCATACACCCACAATGCTGCAGTAAAAATGTATTGGGCGATCAAATACATAACATAATGCCTCCTCTAGATAATCTGCCTCATGACAGAGTACAGAACTGGAAACAGAATCAGAATTATTTTATTTACCTCTGAGGGAAGTTTCAGCAGAGTGTTCAGGTGAATGAGTAGACAGAATGTTTTTCGGACCAATTCTTCTTTGCTGTTTGTGTTTGATTTAGTTGACAGTTGTGCCTTTTGTTCTTTGGTCATACGTGAACCCCCCCTCTCCCCCACAGGTTCACTGTAACAACATGTTCAGTCGAGGCGTGAGGGTGTTCAGGCAGGCCACCTGTTACTTTCGTTCAGGAGCAGACTGGGAGGCAGACCCGGTGTCCTTCAGGCCTGCTGTCGACCGCATGAGCCAAAGCTCCCGTTTTATCACCGTGCCCCTCGGGGACCGAACAGCCATCTCCATCAAATGCCGTTTTCACTTCAGTGACCTTTGGATGCTGTTCAGTGAGGTGGCATTCCAGTCAGGTACATCAGCATCAGGAGCTGTTGCCATCGTCCAGTTTGCATCTTGTCTGAATAGCTGCCTGCTGTACTGTCTGACCGCGATATAAAACCTTTCTTCTCTACCCACAGGCTCAGCGGTGTACAACACGTCTCTGACCCCTCGCAAACATGGACACCCGACAAACCCTCTACCAGGTCAGCAGCTAAACCTCTTGTGGGCTTTTTACATTGATCCTAATTTAAAAGACTGTCAGTCACCAGAGGAAAGTGATGTGCTCAGTGATTTGTGATAAACCAGTGCCCCCTGCTGGTAGCAGCTGGGTAAATTCATGTCAGGCTTCCCATACACTGTACCTGAAATGTACCATGAAGAGGCTCACGCAAAGAATATGCTATTTCTTTGGATATGATGAGAACATTAAATCACATCCTCAACTCTCATCACATCTTCCTCAGGGGAGGATCCGACTCATAAAGTGGATGACAGCAATACCAGGATCCTAATCGGCTGCTTGGTGGCAATTATTGCCATCCTGTTGGCTATCATAGTCATCATTTTGTGGCGGCAGGTCTGGCAAAAAATGCTTGAGAAGGTGAGAGAGGACATTTCGTACATGCTTATAAAAATTCAATTTTCAAACCACTTAACAGAATTTGATTGCCAGTGGTTGAACTGCCTGCTACTAGAAAATCAATATCTAACTGATATCTAAACTCAATAATATAGGCGTCCCGGCGCATGCTAGATGATGAACTCACAGCTCGTCTTGCAGTTCAGACCCAGGCCTTCTCCTTCCACCATTCCTCTCTGTCCTGTGAAAGCGTCTCCACCTCCAACTCCACCTATGAGAGAATCTTCCCCCTCTGCTCTGACTACCAGGAGCCCTCACGCCTCATCCGAAAACTGCCTGAGTTTGCTCAGTCCACAGGACACCTCCGTAAGATGACGGAAGCATAACGCAGTAAACGCAAAGGATCGCTTTACAGCTGTGAACTGCAGAGTTGGTGTGTTATCCCCATCAGGAACAAGCAGCTCCTACAGAGCCCTTGCAGCCGGTGGTTCAGAGAGCGCCCCCCACTACGCGGAGGCAGACATTATCAGCCTGCAGGAGTCTTCAGACAGCAGCAGCATCAGCATGAATCTGTTTGCTGGCACAGATTCCTCCATGAGAGAATTCCCCAGAGACAAGCTCACCTTCAAGGAGAAACTTGGGGAGGGCCAGTTTGGAGAAGTACGTTAGCTTTAAGTATTTGTGGAAAGGATTAATTGATTCTGTCTGTCGGGCTGTATCCATTAGACATTGGAATATTTTAAGCGTGCGTACATGTTGACTGATGAGCAGTACTTAGTGGTATTCAACAAAGACAAGCAGGAGCTTTTGAGTGAATGATGGACTTTGTTTTTTTTAGGTGCATTTGTGCGAGGCTGAGGGAATGCAGGACTTCTTGGATGATCATTTGTCAATAGAAGGGAACAATAAGTCCCCCCTGCTTGTTGCTGTGAAAACACTGCGAGAGGATGCAAACAAGAATGCAAGGTAAAAGCAGTGGGTTCATTTTTGGGCATCGCTCTGTTCGCCGGTTTGAGTCATGGCTGAGTTAACGCTGTTGGCCCCCACTGTGATGCAGGAATGATTTCCTGAAGGAGATCCGAATTATGTCTCGTCTGAGGGACCCCAACATTGTCCGTCTGCTGGCCGTGTGTGTGGATACGGACCCTCTGTGTATGATCACCGAGTACATGGAAAATGGAGATCTCAACCAGTTCCTCTGTGAACTCAGACTTAAACAGGTTGTCGATGAAGAGCAGAACGAGGACAAGAGCATGGCCAGGTACGTCCAGCTGCACAACGTGACTGTGGAACCAGCCAGACAAGTGTCTTTGACTTTGGATTAACTTCCTTCTCCCTCCCTCTTTCTCTTCTGCTCTTTAGCTACAGTAAATTGATAGGAATGGCTGTGCAGATAGCATCTGGTATGAAGTACTTGTCCGCTCTTAACTTTGTCCACCGTGATTTGGCCACGCGCAACTGTTTGGTGGGTAAGAACTTTACGATAAAGATTGCTGATTTTGGGATGAGTCGTAACCTGTACCGTGGGGACTACTACCGGATCCAGGGAAGAGCTGTTCTGCCCATTCGCTGGATGTCGTGGGAGAGCATTCTCCTGGTGAGTGAAGGTATTGAGTGAATATACTGGCTCCTGTAAGAGTAGAAATGCCACTTTGAGGGATTAAAATAGCATTCAGGACCCTGCCCTCACATGGCACCCTAACCCATGCTTCTTCTCAGAGGTGTGCAGACAGGGCTTGGTCGAACATTTTCACAGCAAACGCTCTGACATGACAATGCAGGAAATCACTTACTAACGTTTGCAGTGTCTTTGTTCTTTATCAGGTGTCGTGAGCGAGTTGTACAAAAACAATACACAATGTTAGCACTGACATGGACTAGTCAGGAGCTGTTCTCATGTTGTCATTAACGTTCAGGATTGTTGTGGACTAGGTGAATGCCTGCAACCTCCTACTGTACTTTAGTGTACTGTACTAATTCCATGTAAGCAAGATATTTCAGTCTCAGAAATTGTGCAGCCTCACTTGCTCATGTGCACGTTACATGTTCTGCTTTCACATGAATGTCTGTGTTTGGATTCAAGCTGTCGGCCGTCTAATTTCCAGGGTAAGTTCACCATGGCCAGTGATGTGTGGGCATTCGGGGTGACTCTGTGGGAGATACTGACTTTGTGTAAGGAACAACCTTACTGCCAGCTTTCCGACGAGCAGGTCATTGAAAACACAGGCGAATTCTTCAGGGACCAGGGGAAGCAGGTGAGCAATCCTCCTGAATTTGAGGGGAATGTCACAGTTGCCATTCAACACTGTTTTTGTCTGCATCGCTGCAATGCTTTCTTTGGTGTTTCAGGTGTATCTGCCAAAGCCTCCCTGTTG
Organism: Aeoliscus strigatus; assembly: GCA_901007665.1. Lineage (NCBI taxonomy): Eukaryota > Metazoa > Chordata > Actinopteri > Syngnathiformes > Centriscidae > Aeoliscus > Aeoliscus strigatus. Next base: position 97,711 of record CAAKHB010000956.1, read on the forward strand.
TCCTGACAGAGTGTACAATGATCTGATGCTGAGCTGCTGGCGAAGAAATGCCAAACAGAGGCCGAGCTTTCAGGAAATACACAGTAGCCTGATGGAGAGCCTGGCGTAGCAGATGGGGCGGGCACGGTCTCTGTCATGCACTGTCTAATTGATTCCTTTCAGTCAGTATTTTGATTAAATGACTGTGAAGTCAGAACCAACACATCCGTTTTTTAAGCTTGCTGGTAACATCGGTGCTGTAAATAATTAGACTGACACGAAATAAAAATAAACATGACTTAACACTGTAAATATCATAGCAATGAGCACTATCACAGTGTATAAAACCTCTTCGTATATTGGTTTCTTAATGTATGTCTATTTATAGAGGCAAAAATACACAATTGTGAACATTTTTTAAAATGTCTTTTCAGTACATAGTTCATTTGTTTGCACATTTATATCAGACTTCTGATTGTCTTTTTGTTTAATGTTTGTATCTACAGTATAATTCCATAAACAAACCACATGATAACAATGACAATGTGTTTGCAACGGCTCTGTTGTATTTTAAACAGGCTTATTTTCTTTTGGGGAAATAAAATCTATATTTTTGAACGGCAAAGACTCACTGTGAAAAGTTCTTCACTCGATTCAAGAGGAGTATATTCTTTTTCTTTTTCTTTTTCTTTTTCTTTTTCTTTTTCTTTTTCTTTTTCTTTTTCTTTTTCTTTTTCTTTTTCTCAAAAGTCAAACTACAGCCGAAAACGTTCTTTTTCAATCGCTCTTATATTGCTTTGGGCCTCCTCGCCTTCCGTACTGGCAGCTGATTGGTCGGCTGCTCGCTGACATCCAATCAGACCACGCAGCCGTTTCCTCATAGGTCGAAGACGTGTCCAGGGCAGTCGGACGATGGGCTGACTGTACCGGTCGGTGAATGTTTAAACCGGACCGGGCGGTCTGGTGTTTGAACTCAGAGCTGCTGTGGAGTCGGTTCGTCATGGAGAAAATTGTTCTCGTCACCGGCGCCAACAGGTGAGATGAACGAACCGTGTCAGGACGAAAAGGACACAGGTAGTGTCACCGAGTTAACTGACGACTTGGTCCGAATGTTTGAGGAACTGTAGCCTATCACTCCTTTTTTAACCAGATAAACTCACTGTAAGTTCATTTAGTCTTTCATTTTGTACATGTGGTCACGTAGAATGAATGTTTCAGACTTCATTACATGTTATTACCCTTAAACGTAGACACGTATTCATGTACAGGTTTTATCTGAGTGAGGTTCATGGTGGAAATATGTTGATATGGCAGAATAGTCGTGCTCCTCTCAACTAACACACAATAAAGGTTCTCTTACATGACCTTATTTCCATCACCGTCCCCTGCGAGTCACCGCATTAACAGCAACTTACCTGGTACTTTTCTGTCAGTGGTATATCATTATCACACCCTTCTACCATAATGGAACTGGAATCCTTTGCTGCCTTGTTTACTAACTCACATTTACAACTGTTGCTGACACACGGTCACACACAGATGTTGCAGCATCAGGACCGATGCAGGGTTCTGTCCTAGCTGAAATTCGATTAAGATTCTAGGGAAGTTGTGATTTAACCTCTGAACATTTTGGTTCTGGGCAGTCAAGGAAATCTGCTAACATGAAATAGCTTCTACTCCTATTTTTTTGTACAGCAAATTGAAAACCCTGATAAAGTTATTCAGATTTACAGCACTCATGGATCAAAATGTTGTGTTATTGGTGTTTCCTATCCACCCTTTGATTTTGCTGGAACATCCTAACTCCAAGACAGTCCCCTGTGTTACCAGTGGATTTACAGAATGTCATTTATTGCCACTGAGTGAAAAGGAATGTGTGTTTGTTCTCCGTGTGTGTTTGTGTTTATCTGCCATCTACTTTTCGTCTGCAGTGGCATTGGCCTGGCCCTGTGCGAAAGGCTCCTCAGCCTCGACAGCCAGCTTCGGCTGTGTCTGGCCTGCAGAAACATGCAGCGAGCTCAAGCCGCCCGCTCCGCCCTCCTGGCCTCACACGCCGATGCCAAAGTGGACTTACTGCAGCTTGATGTGGGTTCCGTGAGGTCAGTGCTGGCTGCTGCTCAGGAGGTCAAGGCCAGGTGAGACACTTAAAGACACTGTTCACATGTACCATCTTCACCGAAATGACCAGCTATGAGTATGACACACTGAGACTTGTTTGTTTTTCCACAGGTACAGCAGAATCGACTTCCTGTATCTTAATGCAGGAATCATGCCCAATCCCCAAATAGATATAAAAGCCTTTTTCAGAGGTTTGTTTTCCAGGTAAACGTCCAGCTCTAAACTTACTTTCATTTACTTGATTCTGTGTCTGATTGTCAATGCTCTGATGCTTTGCGTGTCTTCCCCTCTACAGGAAGGTAATCAGCATGTTTGCAACAGCGGAGGGCCTCTTAACTCAGCAGGACCGCGTCACCTCAGATGGTCTTCAGGAGGTTTTTGCCACCAACCTCTTTGGTCATTTCCTCCTGGTACGCCAACACTCCCACACAACTCTCAGTCTCTCACTCTGTCTGTGATTACATAATATGCTGACGCATGTTTTGTTGACATATCATATGAGTGATAAATATATGATATGACAGTGTAGTAATAAATACTGGGATGTTGGACATTGCTGAAAACTTTAGAAAGTGACAAATGTATTTTTGATTTGGTTAAGGCAGATGCACGCTCTCTATGTGTTGAGTTTGAATAGTTCCTGATTAAGTTAATTTCAGTATTTCACCTGTGACAGACTCAGCCGTGTGAAATTCATGTCCCTTTCTTAGGTCCAGGAGTTGGAGCCTCTATTGTGTCAGACGGGTCACACGTCACGGTTAGTGTGGACCTCCTCGAGTAACGCCTGTCGCTCTGCCTTCAGCATGGAGGACATCCAGCACAGGCATGGGACAGAGCCCTACAGCTCCTCTAAGTACGCTTCGGACATGCTCAGTCTGGCACTGAACAGACGCAAGAACAGCCAGGTTTGTCTGGCATACAACTGACATGAATCATGAATCATGACATGTTTTTTTAACATTCCAGTTTCAGGACAAAGCTCAGTAGATCTTTGTGGTTTTAACACAGATCTTAAGGTGTGTTTGTCCTTTTGAAGGACCATCTTATCCACAGTAGTTGTGGAAAGTGAATGGTAAACTAAAAAGGGACAGCAAAGGCGAAACATGGCCTTTTTACTGGACAACACATGTCATACTTTCACCCTTTAAAACCTTTGTGCAGACGGTGTTTGCCAGTGACTGCTGTTAACACATGCAGCTAGCAAGAATGTCATGTCGGTTCAGTTGATTGGAGCGTTGTTGCTGTCTGCTCTCAGCAGACTGGGTTATCTATGTGTGGTGACCCAGTGGACATAAAGTCTCTTTCATATGATGTTTAAGAAAAGCTAAACTTCTGGAGTGAAGGTGTTTTGTTGTTTTCTCAGGGGCTTTTCTCCTCCGTGATATGTCCGGGGCTGGTGATGACCAACATGACCTATGGCATCCTCCCCTCCTTCTTCTGGACTCTCATCATGCCACTAATGTGGTTGGTGAGTTGTGTTTTTACGTTTTGCTGAGGAAAATGATTTACTCTTAATATAAAACTGGAACTTTTTTGTTTTTTGTTTTTTTTCTTGTGCTGAACAGATCAGGATCTTTACGAACACATTCACACTCACACCATACAATGGAGCAGAGTCGCTGGTATGTTGACAACACACGTATTATTATCTTTAAGAGGAATTCTCCAAGATTTATTTTTTTAAAGTACAAAAATTCTGTTTCACAGCACTGGCTGTTCCTTCAAACACCAGAGTCTCTGGATCCGAGGGCAAAGTATCATAGTTTAACATCAGGACTTGGAACTAACTACACTCAGCCTCGTAAGGTGAGTAAATGGGATCACACCACCGTGCGCTGGTCGTTGAAAAAATGCCAGGCTAAGTTTGCATATAAATATTTACTCAAGGGTGCCTTAGAAAAAATTAATTGCATACAAATACCTTAAGGATTTCCTGAGGATATTGCTCACTAAGTATTTGCACTTAATTACTTAAATATTCCCTTGTGCACAGCTAGAAGGTCGAGTAATTTTCTCAGTTAAATTTGAAGTGACCTGTGTCTTTGGAATTAAATGCATCAGCTGCAAGGACAGAAAAGAGCAAGATACCAGGATGTATTTTTTCAGGACAGGGTGAATTTACAGTTTACTGTTCAGATTTGATCATCAGATGATCTTAAAAACGTCAGCGAACCTCATCCTAGAACATCCAACTTGGAGCATCAAATGCCAGCAGCTCTGCAAGTGTTAATAACCCTGAAGTTGATTTGATTTTAATGAGCCTCTTTGTAGACAGATTTGAGTTTGAAATTGAAAGCAATTTACGCAGCCAGGTCAAGATGAAACTAAAAACCAGCATATGTTGTTTTCATAAAGTACCGAGCAGAAAGCCTCTTACATTATGACAGTGTACATGAACTGAAAGATGTTGGTAAAGCGTGATATGCTGCTAAAGAAGGTTGGTTAACATGTAACTGATCATTGTTCTGTGTGTTTCAGATGGACATTGGTGAAGACATGTCTCAGGTGCTTTATGAGAAACTTCTTGACCTTGAGAAAGAAGTCAGAAGAAAATACAGCTGAGATAGAGAAGAAGTGTGTCCTGTGGAAGGGAAAGATTTACTCTTTGGGAATGGACCTTTTTAAAAACACCAGCAGTGCTCTTATTTATTTTCTGTGTGCCAGTTATACTATTAAATAGTTGGTTGTCAGAAGATATCTGTAAAACTATTCTTCTACCTCAGGCCAGGTCACTATGACAACAGTACGGCTGTTTATAGAGGGAAGCTACAGTCATGGAGCAGTACAAACATTTATGCCCCCCCCATGACTCGTGTCTACTCCTTTTATCATGTCAAATTTTAAAGTAATTAATGACGACTGAGTCATATGATACATTTGCTGCTATTTGTTATGACATTTCTACAAGTGATGCCCACGGCACATCTTCACTCATTCACACAAATGTGAGATATTGATTGTCAATCTGTACATGAGTTGCAACATTCAGACAGCCTAAAAAATAGTCAGACTAATGTTGTGCCGAAAGTGTTTGAAAATGACGTCAAGAATTGAACTGTAAGAATGGGCATGAACCTGCACACTGTGAATATTGACAATTTGTATTAATTGTATTTGGATCAATAACATCATTTCTTCTTCCAGTCTTCCTTGCATTAGTTCATTTATTTAGTTTACAAATTGTCAAACTTGACAAACAACTGATGGCGTAAATAAGAAATAATTGTCTAAACGCAGTAGGTTGGAGGAGTTGTAGTCCCAAAACATGAGCGTGTCAGCAGGTTGCACTCTTTGTAATCCTCACACATGACTCAGCTGAAAGTGCATGGCTGTACTTGCATTAAAAAGCTTCTGTGTGTTGGTGTGTCAAAGCTGACAGACAGCTGTGATTCCTCCAGCTGTTCCTCGGCACGTCCCTACAGGCCATTAACCACATTTCTTACTGTTGACATTTTTTTTTTTTTTGCAAATACTACTTAGTCTAGCATCTGCTGCTGCCTTCACAGTGTACCAGCTTACACAGCAAATATTAGAATTTACTTTGAAAACAAAACATGTTGCGTCCCGTGAGGGCTTTTTACCTTTTTGTGTGTTTTACGATTAATGTTTTTACATCACAACAGCTTTGCTTGCATAGAACATCTGAGAAATGAAAAGCCAGATTATTGTTCGTACACGACAGGCAGCTCATCATTACATAATGTCAATAAAAACATTGCAGCACGCTGCGCGCACATTGGTGCTCGCCGCTCGGTGTCCCGGATGATGGTGCTCGCACCGGAAGAGAAGGGGCAGCTCTCCCAGCCATCTTGTGGCAGCATCCCGCGAATTGTTCGCATCAAGCCTCGTAGAATCGGAGGTGAATCCCGCTGAAGGGGCGCCATCATGCCCGGACACCTGCAAGAAGGCTTCGGCTGTGTCGTAACCAATCGGTTCGACCAGTTATTGGACGATGAGTCGGACCCGTTCGAGATCCTGAAGGCGGCGGAGAACAAGAAGAAGGAGGGGGCCGCTGCTGGCTCCACTAAGACCGCTGCTCAAGCCGCCAAGCAGCCCAAGAAGGAGTCCCAGAAGGACAGAAAGAACCCGCTGCTGGACAAGAAGGAGGACTCCCAGGCTCCAGTCCCCCTGAAGAAGGAAGGTAAACCCGTCCGCCGCTCGCCTCTTCCTCACAGGGTCGTGTGCATTGTGGTGTTTTTGTCAGCTGTCATGTGCAGCTCCTGCTAGCCCGGCTAGCTGCTGCTGGTCCGGGCGAACACAGCGTGAGGTCAACATGGACCCCGTTGTTACTGGAGGACACGCGAAGAGTCCCCCCCCCCGCCACCTTACCAGGGTTTAATCATGACAGGAAGAGAGATCTGTCACCAGGTCCTGTGCAAACACTGATGGCTTCCGCTAGCATCCGTGAAGAGAGGTGGTCAGCGGAGGATGCTGCTGCCTGCAGGAGAAACCAGACACCTGCTGGTTGAATGCATGGACCCCCGCCACCCCCCCGAAGATGCTGGTTAATCCATTAGAAGTTTGAATTCACCGCAAACAGATACATGTTGTATAACCAAGAATATCAAATCCTCCACAAACGGATAGAACTTTGTCAGGTCAGGAGTTGTTGTTTGGACTAAGATGTGTGTTCAAAGGTGTGTTTCAAATGCTTACTGGTCACATGATCAGTGTCATTTTTTTCCTCTAAGCAAGACTGAGATCAACACATCACATTACACACAAATACAATCACATCAATCATGAAGTTGACTAAGGTGTATCGACCATGGTATGACGATGGTTAGATTAAGGTTGGTTAAGGCTGCTGATCAGTTACCTCATGGAAGCAGTTGTCATGGAAACCCACACAATGACTTGATCCAGGAAATCCAACATTCAGGGCTCCTGCTGTCATTGACAGGTATCAGGCGGGTGGGTCGAAGGCCAGACCAGCAGGGCCAGCCTGGATCCCAGCACCAGGGGGGGCAAGGCGAGGGGCGACCCGGAGACAAGAGGCCGGACCGGAGACCTCCTCGTGAGCGGCGCTTCGAGAAGCCCTCTGACGACAAGCCTGAGGGGGGTGGCGAGTTCTCAGCAGACAAGTGAGTAGATGGAGACATGCGGGTGTGGTGTTGTTAAGTGTCAGGATTTAACCTTCATATCATGTCTGCTCTCCTACTACTGACCAGACTACTGACCTATGTAGTACAGGTTGGAATCTCACTTTCCACTGCGTTTGTCTGCTCCTGTCCCTCAGGCCTTCAGCAGACAGGCCCCCAAGAGGGCGTGGTGGCGGCCGGGGTGGGCGTGGTGGAAGAGGACGGGGAATGGGCAGAGGAGACGGCTTTGACCCCCGTGGGAAACGAGACTTTGACAGACACAGTGGCAGCGACAAATCGTGAGTCAGTCCTCCATGTTAATGACTCAGTTGTTTTTTTTATTGACATTTATTGGGACTTCCCATCTTTTTCTTGCTATAGTCCACATCCGGTCACAAACCTGCTCCTGTTTTCTATTCATTAACATACGTGTAAATACAAAGTCAATCCCAAAGGTGTTTGTAGCAGAAAGTATTTTCAACCTGAGGGTGTCCTTGGTTCGTTGCAGCAATCAGAAGAGTGAGGAGAAGCGCAGCGGCAGTGGCTCACACAACTGGGGCAACGTGAAGGAGGAAGTGAGGTGAGACGCTGCTTGTAATGAGAAGACACTTGACTCGTGATCATCCTCGTTCTCCATTTGACTCTGCTGCGTACTGATGTGATGGTCATGTGTACCGGGTTTCCAGTGAGGCTGAACCAACTCCTGCTCCTGAGACGACCCCAGAGGGAGAGGAACAAGCACCTGCTGGATCTGAGAACAAGTGAGTGTGTTCAAATCTTCTCAGGTGACAATCTCCTGCCCGATATGCACCCCGTCCCAGTCAGGAGATCCAAGTGTTGTTAGCTGCGTGCTAATATTAGCACACTGACGACCCAGACACATCACACTCCCCTTCGCTGCTCTTGTTTTGCATTCATGTAGTATTGTATTGTAGGCTACTACAACTTTATTAAGTTTTAAAAGTGAGTGTCCAGTGACCAGCTGCCCTTTGTCCCAAATACCTTTCCTCTGTTTGTGTTTTCGTCACAGTGCGTTAGTGCAAATGGGATAAACATTGTCACTGACCTCAGTCCCGGGATTAAAGAGCATGTATAGCAGTAAGAGGATTGGCAGTTATGAGGTGTACGTTCCTACATTGTTGTATTGTGGCTGTCCAGGGAGAATGAGGTGGAGGAGGTTAAAAACGAGGGCCCCAGAGAGATGACCCTGGACGAGTGGAAGGCCATGCAGGACAAAGAGCGCACTAAGGTGGAGTTCAACATTCGCAAGCCCAACGAGGGAGCCGACAGCCAGTGGAAGAAAGGATACGTGCTGCACAAGTCCAAGAGTGAGGATGTAAGTTTGGAGGACGTAATCACCTCTCTGAGCAGGAAATGTTTCACTTCAATGGCACTGTACGAGCTCATCACCTCTGCCCTAACCTGCTGGGGATCCTTTTACACGTTGGGACATTTTAGAAGTGAACACATAGCATTGTCCATGTGCCACCATACAGAAACTTCAAGATCATTTCATAATCATTTGACTGAAGGAACTGCAGAATATGTGCTTATGTGAATAAGTCACACGAATTGTCACTCGTCGCGAGGGGTCTGAAGACTCTAAATATAGCGACAAAATCACTAAGTTGAGTTTTCAATGAATGATTAGAACAAACCACGAATCAGGTTCACCCGCAGCAGTTCACTGCCGCACTCAGCTGAACTGTGAAATGAAGGAATCGTTTCTTTCAGTGATTCAGAAGAGTTGGTTCGTTCTTTGGAACACTACAGGAGAAAGGAGATACCTACAGGGGAAAAGTAATTGTAGTATAACTACATGTAAATTCCTCTCACGGATGAAGGCATTTGATAGTTATATGTATGAAGACGTACTTATCATGGTACTGGTATTTGTTATTTTGTCATTCCACACCGACAGGTCCTTCTGTGTGCAGCTGAATTCAGTTTTTTCATCTTTCATATTTTTTTTTTTTTATCTTTTCATCCCAGTTTGGATGGAGGGTGAAATGTCATCAGTTGTTGTTGTTGTTGCCGCCACTGACAGGCTCAGACTGTGTCTGACATCATCACTGAACCTTCCAGAGACGTGAATGTGTCCACGCTCCACACTGGGTCAATAGCGTAACATCCAGGTCTCTTCCGTTTGAGCTGCTTTCAGTGGGGAAAGGGGCTGTGGTGTAGAGTTCCATCTCCTGTTTGTCTGAGACTCGGTTATCGTGCAAGGTTGTGATAGTGTTGACATTCATATGTAATAAAAACAAGGTGCTGCAAACGTCACCAATAAACAAAGGTAGTCTATCGCTTTGGGGGTTTTCAGTAAAGACTGAGGGAGCTGTAAACACAAAAGCGTGGTGTGTGTGTTTTCCATGTTTGAGAGAAAGCGAGAGGTCAGACATGCACCTGCCATCAGAAACCAACATCAGCATACTACTACTACTACTCTAAAACAAAGGGAGACGTATCAGCCTTTGTATTCTACTGAATGTTTCCTCCTCATCATCATCATCTCCACCCAAAAAGAGCTGGAAACAATGGTTTACATTAGTGAAAATGTTTTGCTTGTCTTTGAC
>CAAKHB010000956.1:108496-142840 GCA_901007665.1 Aeoliscus strigatus
GATCCGAAAAGGTAACATCACTGCCAACAATAACGGTTTAGTGCTCACAAAAGATACAGTTGACTGAAACCAGTGACGTGGAAAAGCTGCAGTGGAACGCAGAGGCCCTGTGACAACACACACACACACACACAGAGTGATGGTCCGTGTTAGTGTGAAATACATTCAGGTGGGAATACGACCAAAGAGTTTCCGTGTGTTCCATGTTTTTTTACAAGCACTGGTGGACTGCTACACTACGCCAATGCCCAAAGTTTCAATGGAATAATTCCAGAGGAATATCAATGAAAAAGCACACTGACACAAACAAACGCCTTTTTTCAGTGTCAGTGATTGATTTCACGTGTTTTTTTTAACAAGTGGATGTGCAGCGGCAGTTTTTACAGTTGTCTCCTCAGTTATTCCCTGTTGTGACCCTGAGAAACGTTCTTCACCACGTCCTCTTGTATTTCTCTCCCACCAGGCGAGTGGAGTGTCAGTTCCCAACGTGGATGATCCTGAGGCCTTCCCAGCCCTGGCCTAGAGGCTCCTCTCCCACCACCAGCCCACCCATCAGCCCTTCCAGGGGCCTCCCCCCCTCTACGAGGCTTGCATGCTTACCACATCTTCAAGTATATAAGAAAATGGGGAAAAAAAAGAAGAGTCACACAACAAAAAAAAGACTGCCATTCCATACCACTCACACCACCAGAGGACTAAAATTTTAACTTGTTTTGAAGAACAAAAGACGAAAAAGGTGGAAAAAGGACCTCTTATTACACTGAAGTTTTGTATTTAGGAACATGAAAGCAGGGATGTTTTCATTTTTTTTTCAGTGATTATGCATACTCCAATTTTTTGTGCTGCTTGAGTTGATGCATTTCTGCGATTAGATTTCAAGTGTAAGTATCTCTTCCCCTGAAAGCTTTTGTGCTCTTTCCTTGTGAATTCAGCTCAGTATTATGGGGTCTTCTTAGATAAGACTTTCCACTGGAGTGTTTTGTTTTCGTTTCCCCAGTAATACACACTGATGTGGTAGCAGTACACTACATATGAGACTTGTTAGATAGCTGACATACGGCTTAACATGCTTTTCAAGCGCAGTTCCTCTTCTGACTACCCATCCCTTTTGTGAGGCATGGATGGGTAAGCAGACAACAGTGACATCTTATGTAAAGCTTGGTATTTTTTCAGCTTGCTGTGCAGTGAAAGTAACTGCCTCTTGTCCTCTTTTTCATAGTTTGCCTTTTTTCGGTGGACCAGTGGTTAAAATGCTTTGTATCTCCTGATCCAGATGTGCTGCCTGTGTTTTCAGGGCGTCCCTGGGCCCAGTGTATCTCCTTAGGCTGGTCCTCTTAGTTCATACAGACAGTACTACTGCAGGACCACTGAGCAAACTCTTTTTTTTTTTTTTTTTTTTTTTGGTAAGAGTGTGTATATGTGTGCAAGTAACACAGATTGTGACTGAATGTGTGAATTTGACAGCTAGTTACTTAGAATTTAAGTGTTCATCTGCTATGACCTCACCATTCTCAAGTAGTAGACAGCAGGTTCCTGCCTCGAGTAGCTCATACTGTCTTTTGAGATGTGAATGTTGGAATCCGGGTGAGAATGCGAACGTGTTGACATATCTTGCTCTTAAAGTATCTGAAAGTCTCTTAGATCTCAAAAGCACTTGGTTCTAAATCCCCCCCCCCCGCCGCGCTCCTGTAAATTTGCTGTTTTGTTTTGTATTTTAATTATTTTTATTATTCGGTTTTAAATGGTGAGTGCAGCAGCACCAATGCATAATTTGTCTGAAAGAAATGTCTGCTGTCATTGTGGAACAATCAATCTACAGAATGTAATCCAATGGTGCTTGGAGCCACCTGTGTCAGCATTACCAGTGAGCATCTTCACATGGGGAGGGGGGGGTTACTGTAGCAGTGAAGGGGTGAATTTAAAGCTTTACGTGCTGTGTTTGCAGACACTTGCTGGTGATGCACCGATGCAGTTGGCTGAAGCAGTTTTTTGTCGGACTGTTTTGAGCCACGTGACGGTAAAACCTTCTGCAAACATCCCTGTACTAATAAATTGCTTTAGAGGTGTTACATGTATTCTCCCAATGGTTGTTGGGTTTGTTTAAAATCATTATTGTGATTTTAAAAGTTTAAAGAAATGAGCTGTGGACTCTTCATTGTTTCGGAGATAAGGGTGTGTGTGTTTTTCCTTTAGTTATTCACTTTATCCAAGGTGAACTGAGGTTAAACTCAGTCCTAAAGTACATTTTAATACTGCATCTGCCATCATCATAAAACTGATGGTACAGTATCAAACACAGTAGATGAGGACGAGCATGACCTATTAGCACATTGACGCTTCGCCATTAAAGCAGCGGATGCAGTTAAACTCGGATGTATATAAGTACATAAAGACGTGTACTACAAGATGAACTATGTGCGGTGAGAGTATGAAAGTGAAGTTTTCAGACTAGCCCTTTAACACTGAGCTAACTCACGTGGGTTTTCCAAAGTAACTCAGGGTTGTCAGACGCGTTTGTTTCAGTTACCGTGGTTACACTCGGGTTACACGACACCGGCTATTTCCGTATTTTCTCCTGCTGTGAGCAAAGTGAACCAAGATAAATCCTGTCGGCTCATTTCCGCCTTCGCCGACACACAACGCTGCGAGGCTAGTTGTTCGTAATGCGCATGCGCAATAAAAACTCGCAAGTTTCAGCGACGTGAACTTGGAAACCTCCGAACGTGTTAACGTCAAATGATGGCGGAGCTACACAAACGTCGACGCGCGTCTCCGGCGGGGCAGAAGGCCACATGTGGTAACCGTTCCGCGGTGTTTCCGAGACTGTCTGCTGCGGCTCTCTACGGAGTCAGTTCATTCCTCATCGTTATTGTGAACAAAAGCGTTCTCACCGGCTACAGGTAAAAGAGCAAAGTTCAAGCATGGCTGGAGATGGAGCTGACTACGACAACTACAACATGTTTCATTGAACTATCTGAGATGCATTCCAGTTTTTATTTCATACTTCTGGAAATAGACATTTATACCTGAGTGAAATGTTTTTTTTTTCCAGATTTCCATCATCAACGTGTGTGGGCCTCGGTCAAGTAAGTTCCTGTATAAAAAGCCTGGTTCACTAACAGGTCCTGTTACACTGTGTCTGTATGCATCTGGTCCTCTGCAGATGTTCGCCACAGTCGTGGTGCTGAGGATGGGGAAGATGTCAGGGGTTATCTCGTTTCCAGACATGGACTCGAGTATACCAAAGAAGGTGAGGCCCTCTGTGCTCAAACCACAAGTGGAAGATGATAACCAGGTAAATGTGTTCCTCCACCCAGATGTTCCCACTGCCGCTCCTCTACGTTGGGAATCAGATATCAGGACTGTTTGGGACGCAGCGACTCAAGTTCGAGCTCATTATCGTTAATTTGCGATCTCGTCTTAACATGAATGGCGTTATAGTAACAGCGTGTCTTCTCCCTGACCAGTTTACCCATGTTCACAGTTCTCAGGAGGTTCAGTATCTTCCTCACCATGGTGTTTGAAGGACTCCTGCTGAAGTGCGTGTACACCGGCGTCATGACAACGTACTGACGGATCTCGTTTGTCCTCCGCCCGGCTATAACGTCCACATTCTTCTCCTCAGAAAGACGTCCTCCACATCCATTAAAATCACCGTGTTCACCATGATCTTTGGCGCTTTTATCGCTGCCAGGTGAGTTGGCCACATATCAACACGCTACGAAAATGTATAATGTATACATAAAGTGCGTTCTCCCCGCCGACGTGATCTGTGCTTTGCAGCGGCGATTTGTCCTTCGACCTGGAAGGATACGTATTCATCATGATGAACAATGTTCTAACAGCGGCCAGTGGGGCCTACACGAAGCAGAAATTGGATTCTAAGGTGATTGTCTGCTCCATCTTCATTTGATGCCAAGAGACTTGGCTTGGGGGGCCGGAGGTTCAAGTCCAGTTGCAGACCACAATATGGACCAGGACTGGTAGCTGAAGAGGTGTCAGTTCACTTCCTGGTTACTGTCAGTGTGTTCCCATGTGCTGCCTGCGCACCCACTGCTCCTAGTGTGTGTGTTACCTTGTAGCTAGGTACGGGGTAAAAGAGGAGGAGACATTTCAGTGTCTGCATGTTGAGTATATAAGTACATACATATAATATCTGACAAATAAAAGTTGGCTAATGGCTGTGTGCTGCTGCTCCCGCAGGATCTGGGAAAATTTGGGCTCCTCTACTACAATAGTTTGATCATGATATTCCCGACTGTGGTGTACGCCTACTACACAGGAGACTTACAAATGGTGATACTTTTGAATACAAATATTAACTTTGTTGTTTGCATATGTGCTGAGACGCTTAGTTTGTGTGTGTGTGTGTGTGTTTAGGGTTTGGAGTATGATGGATGGTCTGATCAGCTGTTTGTTGGGCAGTTTGTGCTCTCCTGCGTCATGGGGTAAACTGATGCTGTACTTGTTACTATCGCCATCATGAAAAATCAGATGTTCTTCTTTAATTCTCACTTTGTCGTGCAGCTTCGTTTTAATGTACTCCATCATGCTGTGCACGCAGTACAACTCAGCTCTGACCACCTCCATCGTGGGCTGTATCAAGGTTAAGTGACGCGAAGCTCCTGGTCTCTATCAGCTGACCGTTCCATGTATGTGCTGACCTCGGCTTTGATTGTTGCAGAATATTGTCGTGACGTATGTTGGAATGGTGTTTGGTGGAGACTACATATTCACTTGGACTAACTTTCTGGGTTTAAACATAAGGTAAGATTGAAGAAGACTTTTTCTTTTTATTTCTATAGGCTAGTGTTCCAAATTTACAGTTTTTGTGTTTGTATAAAATGCTTACAAGTGTGTATGTGTGCATACTGGAGCAGACAAGCAGCATTTAGGCTGAATGAACATCACTAACAAGTGGGACTGCAGGCATGTTAGTGTCCTGATGTGAGCTGTGATTGTCTCCACAGCATCGCTGGCAGTCTGATGTACTCCTACATCACCTTCACACAAGAACACTTAAGTAAGAATATATCATATCAGTGTAAGAATATGACGTTTTCGTTTTATTTGACTTTTTCAATGATGCCACGTTTCTGAATTATTTATAGAACAATCGTGAACCAGACGCCTCCAGACACAGAAGAATCACATCCAGAATTCGTCTGTGTCTAAAATTCATCCTTAAATTTATTGTGCAAGTGATGAACTGTTTTGTACCTAAAAGCCTAAAATTAAAGAATCACTCACTATTCTACATTTTTATTGATGCATTTATTCAGTATAGCCAATGTTATACCATCCATAGGCAGTCTTGGAATACACTTCATGTTTATTTATTCATTTACAGAGGAAAAAAACAACATGACGTTGCTGTCAAAAACACAAAGAAAAACTACATGGATCAACATCCTTTTAAGACAAACTTATCTTAATGTGTGAGTGGAAGTTCAAGGCTGGACCATGAAGGAACAGAACAGCTGAACAGAAACTGTACCAAGATTTCAGGCCGCACACTCAACCTGCTCGGTGTTCCTGCTGGAAGTCAGATGCGTGGAAAGACAGTAGATGCTGTAGGCGATTACAGACTAAAACATCTCAGAGCAGGGTCTCTCAGGAAAAGTGCTGCCAAACTGAGGGAGACGGAGGAATGGCTACTTTTTAATTACACATCTCATTTCCAAACAGAAAGACCACAGACCAGACACTTATTAAAAAAATGTACCAACTGCTCAATGTAAGAAATCTATACAAACCTTACCTTAAAAATCATGGACATTCTGTCTAGTAAAAAGAAAGCGTCTGAGCAAAGCACTGACTATGAAAACACAGCATCTTCTACATGCTGTGTGATAATACAGGACATCACTGATGTCAGATGCTTTACACTAACAAACCTGCGGAACCACCAAGCCGTCGGTTTATTCATCAGAAGAGAACAAATGGCCGAGACAGACCAGATGTTCAGGAGTGAAAAATGTCATTCTGCTGGGTTTGAGCATGGCTCCTTGTCAACAACCAAGAGAAATGTACAATCAAAGTGCAACTACTGGCAGCAGCACCAGCTTCCTGATCCCACGTCTGCCTGTTTATTTGACAACTTGATGGTTTACAACTTGTCCCAGGCTCCATCAAACAACAAATACCCATCATAGATTTTCTTTTGGTTAAAAAAATATAAATATCTCTTGTGTAAAAAAATATTAATGGGAATTTATGTTCTTTGAGTACAAATAGAAAAGAAATGTTGGGAAAATTTTGTCAGGCAGTCTCGACGACGTTGAGTAAAAGGTTGTTTAGGATGAGCTCTGCCGGGGGTTCCTACATGGGTGTGTTGCAGGGACGGGGCTTCAGGACGACGGCTGCCCCTCCTGGAGCATCAGCTGCAGTTTGGTTGTCTTCTTCGAGGTGTGATTTTCTGTCATTTAACAGAGGAAGTTATTGAGTCCTTGTGCTCAGGAGACGCCAGGACCGAGAGGATCATCTCCTACTTCCCTGCCCATAAAACAAAAGTACGCCAAAGCCACAGAACTCTGGAGCCGTCAGTCCTCCTGAGTTTTGGGGGATTCCACCTCACTCGGGCCCAGTGACTCCGCCTCTAACCTGCATCTCTTGGCCGGCCTGTCGTTGGCCACGGCTGTGTCTTTGTCTGTGTGGTCTGCGGGGGGCTCCAGAGAACCATTCCTGTCCTGGCTGGGCACACTGGGGTGGCTGCAGCCATTGGAGCTGTCTGAAATGGGAGGAGGAGCTTCTGCAGGGGGGTGGGATGGGCCGTTGGACTGAGCAGGATCAGGTTTGACTTGGTTTGCTGGAGCTGACTGAGCAGCATCTGCCAGCTGGCTGGAAGTGTGACCTGTGATGCCTAAGGGAAGGGAAAACAAATGTTTGAAACTGAAAAATCTGATCATACAAGCGATGCAAATATTAGTTTTAAGTGTAGAAAGTCGTTGTGGAGTCAAATTCTCTGCCTCAACGTCTTAAATATTCTTCCTGCTGCAGCCATGTATTTGCTCATTGGTGCACAAAGTGAAACCAGGCTGTCAGATGGTGTCTACACTGCTGGAAACGTACTACAAGGAGCCTCGTCTGCCACTGCGTCTCCATAACAACAGCACAGCTCCATGAGTGTCTACAGTGATGAATGACGCAGCTCCGTGAAATGGTGGAAATGTTCTGGCCGGTTTTTAACATTAATGATGTGAATGCCGAATGTAATGTGGCGCGTTGAACGTCACACACTCGACACGTATTAATTCAGACTGTTTGACCCCTGACTTGTGCGTGTACTTCCATCAGAAGCATTTATCGGCTCACCATTCTGACTGCCGCCGTCTTCTCTCTCTGAATGGCTGGCACTGCTGCTGGATGTGGTGGGAGGGGGTGATGCGGCCCTGCTGGATGTTGCACTCTCTGTCTCATCCAGCAGTCTGTCCATGTAGTCTCTGGTGACAAAAGTGTTACAAAAGCCTGTTACGCACAATTCAATTACACACTAACAGTTCCTCACTGTGTGTGAGAAGCGGTGGTGACATTGTTGAGTGCAGACTTTGAGGCAGCTTACATCTTTGTATTTCAACAAAATACGATACAATTCATACCAAACTGAATATTTTTACTCGTGTGACTGGGCGCAACAGGGTTTTCATTTTAAAAATTAGGATACTACAAGCAACAAATGACAGCGACATGTACTTTTCCATAACTTCATAATACTACTAGACCCTGCACATAGGATATTCTTGCACTTTTGTACTTAACAGTTTATATAGTGGAACTACCTACATACATATACAAACTTACGTAACACCGGGGTGAAGGTTGTATTTCCTTTTTCCAAGTCTGGTTTGCTGTGCAAAGAAATCATAACGCTCAGACTTCTTCCACATGTAATAAAAGGCCACACATTCTCCTACAGACCTAGTTCTCACCTGAAAGATTTAATTCAGCAGACATGAAATAACCATTAGCAGTGTCGGAACACAGATGCAGCACAATATGAACAAGGAGACAAATCAAATTTCAGTTTGGTCTTAAGATCCACAGAAATTTGATCTGTCTCAAAATGCAACAAAATTCAATTCAAGCACATTTCAACAGCAAACACAACCATCATCAATGTTTACATGAAAACTGTTTATTGGTGTAGCTCATGAGGAATGACGCATGTCTCACCTTGTTGGCCTGTATTAAATGAAAGTCTTTGCCATAGGCTTTTAGCCCTTGTTCAAAATTTCTACATTCCTCTTCAGTCCAGACAGATAGTTCCTCTGCAGAGAATTCAGATTTTAAACACAACGACAATGACACATACGTACAGAACAACGATTTCTTACAGACATCCAATATGACAGAATGAACATCAAACTGTAATCACTGCTTTACCTCTGGCTGCTTTCACATTAAACCGCAATCGTCTTAAAGCTTCTTCTGTGTCAAAGTCACATTTAACGAGTTCGTACAACGCCTGTAACGAAACAAATAGTAGGGAAACATTTATTTGTATGAAAAGTTAATTGACAAAGTTGGGAAAAAGAAAAAGGAAAACAAGGCAACAACAATGTGTCTTAAAACCACTGATGTTTTGACCATCACCAAGAATTGAAAATCCACTCTAACCATTTACTAACTAACACATAACAACAATGATCGTGGGGGATTTTAGGTGAAAAAAACTCAAAACCTCGGGCATCCCCCCTTTTTTCAGGCCGCTGTCATTAAAGACTAACTCCAAGGTGTTACTTCAACTTGATCATCACTGAGCCAATGTTCCTCTCCAGTGAACACCATCATCTGAATAAGCAAAACCACATCTATACTGACCAGACAAAAAGCAGCCAAACTATTAATAGTCAATAGTCTAGCTCTGTTAACTATCCACAGATCATCTCTGCAGAAAGATTTGTTCTCAGTTCTGAACAAATGACTTCATTGATGTTATAAAACATGACCTGTACACATTTTTAAACACAATGGCCCAAACTTTGACAACACATGTGTGAGCCCCATGTGACAAAAGGACAATAACCTTAGTAGTTTTACCTGTTCGTTGTCTTTGATATGGGAGCCCTCTGGGATTGCATCTACTCCTTTTTCATCCCCTGTCCGCCTTGAAGCCTCTGTTAAAAACTCAACCACTTTGCCTTCAGGAAGACACTCAGGGTTCCACAATAGCTGGTCGTCATTTTCATAAACTACAGAGAAAACAAAAAGGGGCTTTTCTCCTCAGTATCAACTCCACTGTATGTATATGCATTAGGTGTGCAGATAAACAGCCTGGATATGTACAAGTCATCTTACCTTTTTCATTATCTTTATATTTACAAAGGCCAACAGGAGTTTCTGCCTGATACATGGATCCCACCATAATCTCCTGTTGGGAAATAACACATATTCAGTATTTTCTTTGCATGCAAGTGGACACAATTACAAATGATAAGCTACCATGAAAAAATGTCAGTTCATATCATTTATTGTCATATATGAAAAATATTCCTTGGAGGGAAGCGTTATTGGCTTTGCACTTCTATTTACATACCTTTTTCCAATCTTCCGATGGAACATAATCTTCATCTTCATCCGATTCTTCCTCGGCATCATTATTACCTGGAAAAACCATACCTTTAAACTGCTGATCCCCCACACAAGAGTGGAAACCCGCTTCAGATTGGATGGCACATACTTTCAAAGTACTTCAGTTTCTGGGGACGAATAAGTTCTGCGGTGCCAAGAGACCTGACCGAACGTGTGTGTCCCTCAGAGGATGCCTGGGCCTCTTCCCCTTGAGCTGATGAGTTCTTAACTCCGTCACCCTGAAAGCACACAAAGTGTCACCAACCAGCTAGAAAATAAACAGAAATCAACTCTAAAGCAACTTATCACAAATATACCTCATTTCTTTTCAGCTCGCCGGTGCCTCTGCTGCTTTCATCGTTGTCCAGATCCTCTTCTTCATCTTCTTCCTCCTCTCCCTCCTCATCTTCCTCCGGTTCTTCCTCCTCCTCCTCTTCATCCTCATCTGCTGGTGAACCAGCTCCATAACCATAGAGACTCAGCAGCTCATGAATGGGCATGTCTCCTTCCTGATGAAAGACAAGAGATAATGCAGTAAACTGCAAAAGATGAGACAGAAAAAAAAGAAAACCGCAAATTTAACTCACCCGTGCAAGATCTTCAATCTCATTGGCGTTGGTCTCATCTACCTCCAACATTTCCTCTTCTTCCAGTGTTCTTTCATCATCAAAGTCATGGACAAGCATTTCTGCTGATGGGTCGAAATCATGATCATCCGAACCCGCTGAACCTCCTAAAAAGCCACAAGTAACATGTTTGATTTAGATCGACAGATACTTCATTCATCCCCACAAGAATTTCATATACATTCACATTTTTATAAAACCAAAACAATTGTGATGTCTTTAGGAAATATACATTGCACAGTGACATAAAGCAGTAAGAAGTGACATTTAACATTTCAAAATTATACCAGTGACTTCCTAAAACTAAAGGATTACTTTAGGAAGGCACTGATTTAATTAAAAATGTGTCAATACATTATCTGTCAAGCATCTATGTAATGGATATATGAATCTACAATGGATGATACATCCCCTGGATCATTTGTCCAATAAATACGTTACTGAACTTTAAAACATCTGGATAAGAACTATAATGTATATTTTTGGTCTGATTTTACTCCTTAATGTAATGATAAATAATAATACGAAAAAGTTTGATTGAGCTAACTTAAGGTACACTTAGTGTGTTTGTTAGCATGCTAGCAGACAGATTTGTAAATCATTCATTTTAATATAATAAATGATGGTTCCATTAAATGAGTGGAAAGTGGTTCTAACTATGACGCACATGTGTAACACCAATTAAAAAGGCTCAGCCATACATACCTGGGCTGGAATTCCCGATGGAGGACTAAGAAACGTAGAAGAGACACAGGAAAAAAAGCCACTTTAGCACGAAACATCAAAGGAGAGGGACATTTGCGGTTCGTTCTTTTACCGTAGGACCGAAAGGAGCGCTGGTAAAAAGCGCGCCTGGCCCCGTTAGATGCCCTGATAGCTGAGTGACTGTCAGAACCTCCAACAAGAGGGCTATTTTGCATTTTCAAGTACAGCACATGCAAGCGCCTGGATTTTACTACTCTTCATATGAAGTGATTACTAACTTCATTTAGCCATCTGGCTAGCGTTAACTTACAGTCTAACTTGCAAGCTAACCGCATATACACGCTTAGCTGACGGTTGGTATCAACAGCCCGGTCGTGGTAGTCGAAAAATAACGCATAAAACATCTAACCACAACACAGTATTAGGGCGAACCCCATAAACGTCGTTTTAATGGATAAATAAGTGTCCCTAAACAAAACAGCAAAGTCGCTAACGTTGCAACTACCTTCAGTTGGGGCTAGTGCAGCTAACGCTAGCTAAAACCGAAGTTTACACAACATGCTACTCGAAAGAAATTACAATTATCCAGCAGCGGAAATAAATCAACCTGCATAAAAGCTACCAAAACAAGCGTCACGTATAGTCGACTGATCGTAGAATCCAACGGTGTAAAATTATTCTCTTTACCGATATTTACTACACTTTCTTACCTCCGCCATGTTTGCAATTCTGCAGGGTCACGTCAGGGGTCAGCGACAGTACCCGGATGAAGATCCCCGCCCACTTGCAGTATTGAGAAGAACGTCATCAAAACAGATGAATGCGTGTTATTGGCCACGATATTATGCTATATAATCACTATAATAAGTGAGCGCACGTTGTATTATTATAATTACCTTCAAGGTAATAACTGGATTATATCTGTCTCTACATACTTTTGTGTCTGCAAGTTGTACCTGACATTCATCTTGCAATTGTATGTCAATGTTCTTTGTTATTTGATAATACGAAATAGAAGAAGATACGAAGATTTATTTTCAAGAAAAAAAAACAACTACAACTTTATTGTAAATCATTTGCCTACATATTTATTAGAATATATCATCTACTGTTTTGTCGATACAGGCCGTGCTTTGAACTGATATGTGCTTTGAACCATTTTCTCTGTCTATATTGGAATGTTATTTTTGTTTCATATTAAAGTATAATTTTCACTTTTATACCACTTACCTATCAGCATGTCAATAACGTATGTGAGTAAAAAAACATAATCCAGGCTGAAGATCAAAATCATACAAACAGTACAGGTGCAGTCATCTCATACATCTCCTGAAGGAAAATATATTATGGATTTTAGAGGACAGGTAAATTGATATTTCAAGATCAGCTTTATTCCATAAACAGGACAGTTTGAGTACCGGTAATTGCAACGGCCTCTTGTCAGTCACTGATAAATGTTCATGATAGTTGCCACAAACTCCACTATGTTGCTATGCTAGAGAGCCATCATTTCAGTTTGTCGTAAGAGGAACATCTCATCTGAGCCATTAGTCAACCGTTTGCTTAATCCATGCCAATAAAATCCCTGCTGTTTGGACGCAGAAGGGCAATTTCTCCTCCTTAACATTTACAAAACATTGTGTGATGCCTGTAATGGCCTAGATTCCATTACATATTGTAAACAGCCAGAATGATTCACTGTTAAAGAATACAGTGATTGCTCAACACCACTTCCTTAGGATTGACCTGAGGATGACAGCTTGTGACATCACTGAGGCTCTGCATAAAAGGGCCCATCAGGACAGGTGTTGGTGTGAGACATAACAGCGGGAACGGCGTGCTTGTGCATAACATATCTCGTTATAGTATTTGACCTAGTATCAGGCAGCTCAATGAGATCCATGTTCCTGATTGTAATGCTGCTGTGCGTGTGGTGTGCAGCACAGGTCCAGATACAGGACAGCAAAAACACAGTGCGGCTGTGTGGCCGGGCACTTCTGCGAGCAGTGGTGTACAGCTGTGGAGGATCCCGATGGAGAAGG
The DNA here is from genome assembly GCA_901007665.1 of Aeoliscus strigatus. Taxonomy (NCBI): domain Eukaryota; kingdom Metazoa; phylum Chordata; class Actinopteri; order Syngnathiformes; family Centriscidae; genus Aeoliscus; species Aeoliscus strigatus. The sequence continues at coordinate 121,440 of CAAKHB010000956.1, forward strand.
CTGACTGAGGGGGAGGAGGCTTTTCCAGATGGTCAGTACACAGACTTCACAACTGTGATATTTCATACAAATTGACTTCACCACAAGTGAGTAAAGGCTGGTATCTGTTGGCAGGCAGCAGGGATCCAAACCACAGAGCAACAAAAGCAGATGTTGCTCCAGTGATGGGTCGTCATTGGCGGGACATAAATCAGGACTTAATATCGGTGTGCTGTCGACAAGGCTGTCAGAGGAGCGACCTCTCCATGCTCTGCTAGAAGGAAACATCCCGAGGATGAACCTTCGCAGCTATTTTAATCGTTTCAAATATTAAAACACTGTTGGGCTAATGTGATTTTAGCTGCTGGCATAAATAAAAAAGAAAACCGAGAATTTTGGATACAAATTCTTTTTTGATCTTTTAAGCACAGAGCTACAACGTGAGTCTGTGTGTACTAAACAGCAATGTCTTCACTCATAGTAAACGGTGTACACAGTTGCCACCCCGAACAGAGAGCTGTTCTTGAAAGAGTACGAGGCGAAGGTGTCGGTCGACGTGTCCCAAAGGCAGCGGCTGCTGATTTTAAGGCTCTGTCCAGTGAGCTCGCCGATGTGAACCAGGACGACAATCTTGTATCGAGGGATCAAGAGGTCCTTCACACGGGCTCTGATCACCTGAGAAAGGCAATGCAAAAGAATCAGCCTTAAACCGCAGAAAGCCTCGGTATTCTCTTCTACGATCTGCTGTCTGTTTACCTCACATATTGTTTTTGTCATTTGTCGAGACCACTCAACTTCATATTTCTCCTCTTGGAGGTAAGTGTTGAGTACATCCTTCAGTATGTCTGTGACAGCAGGTACGGAGAATTTTTTATAAGGTCCTGTGATGAGAAACAAAAAACACAAAGCTGGATATGTTGTGGTGTTGAACTGATCATGCATTTGAACTCAAAACACAAAATGCCTCACTGTGTCTCTATTACTATTCTTCTTCAAGGTTACAGAAACTGAACAAAGCAGCAACATATTTCCGTTAAACTGAGACACTGAGAATCCAGGGGCCTGCTTCACACTGCAGGTCGAGTACCAACCTGAAATGAGGACAACTTTGTAGATTTCTTCTCATTTCACATTTACTGACAAACGGAATTTAAACAGATAAACTTTAAACACTTTTGCTCTACAGAGTTCTCCTCATTTCAGGGTTAAGAGGGATTTCACCGAACCTGCTTTGTGAAACAGGCAGATACAACAAACAAGATGTCATGTCAGTAAGATCAGTGTGATACAAATTTCACATCTATAATGTGACACAGAGGTGCACAGTGTTACATCGTGTCATGTTTTGAGGCATCACTCACCCAGCTGGTATGTGTTCTCCAGTGTTACAGCTCGTGCCTTGTCGTCATTTTGTCCCAGTTCATCATTGCAGGATGCATTGCTTACAGAGCTGAAAGAAGGAGTCAGTGGTGTCCATGAAATACAAATACTTGGAATTCAAAAATTAAATTACAAGTGACTTAAGTTTTAAAACTTGGCAAAATTTCAAAATTGTTGTTACAAGCCAATGAGATTATGTTCTTATATGGTTTCTTGACACATGAGGACATTTTCTGTTTTATCACTATCTTCTTAAATGATACTCACTCTTTGGTCTTAACAGGAGCTCCTCTGGCTCCCTCTGAGGGCGCCTTGGTGCTCTTCTTCTTTTTGTCCTTAAGCACATCAGACATGACAGCTTCCTCCTCCTGTGTCTGTTTGTTTGTCTTCAGCAGGAACCCGGGATACTGCTACTAGCTCAAACGTCAGTGAATGAATGTAGCTAAGGCTCAGGGAAGTGGTACAAACTATGCTAACGTTGGCTAGCCTGTAAAAGAGTTCTTCCAGTTAACAACTGAGCGCCATTTTAGAGTTGAAATACACATCGGATCAAAGTCAGTCTTCTTTACCACTGAAATTCAACATGTCAGTGACGATTTCGCCTCTTGAGCCGGGCAGGACGAAGTAGTTAGTGGCAGAAGTCAGCGAAAGGAGCCGCGCAGTGGTGTTGTCATGACAACCGACCACATCGGTAAGTGGGAGGGGTTTCCGGTGACGTCAGATGTCCAGTAGCACTGTGGCTTCAAAGAGAACTGTATATTTGGAGGAGTGATGCTAACAAAGGCACAGGAGGTTCAACATTCCTTTATCCAGCATGTCTCCTCACCTGAGTGGCGCTTTGTGTAAAGATATTGGCCATTTAAAATCCATTTAATTCATAGTTTTTACATGGTACATGGAGAATAAGGGAATTCTTTACTTACAAACTATGTATGTACAGTAATAACTAAAAAAAATTCAAAACATGTAAGTGTTTGCATGTACCTGTGTACTCATGTGAATGGTTACTGCAATGTTCCTTACAGACAGAACGTTGTGCGTAGTTCTAGCTGTCCAGTTGGACAGAGTAGAACATTATATGAAAACAAAATGTATTGAAATTTAAAAGTGAAACAGTTCAATAACAACATGTGCCACCAGTACACGTCAGATGTGTGTGAGAAGTTCAGAACGACCAAATGATCAGAAAGTACATATTAAAACAGGACTCAGTCAGTACTTTGTAATAGTACAGTAGTAAAATCATTGTACAAAAAAAGGAACATGTCTTGTATTTACTCTTCTTTATTACCAAGTAAAACAGGTGTTACATTATATTGACTTTTTAATATATGAACTTTCAAAATCTTTGGATGGGAAATTTACATGACACGTTTGCATATTTTGCATCTAATGGAGTGAAAAGAAATACCGCTGTAAAAAAATAATCTCACAGAGACCCTCTGATATGGAGGACTTGCTCAAAAATAAGGCAAAGAAAAACACAGGCATTATGAACACAAACAGTTTGAAAAAGTACGTAACAAATGTGTTTTGTCATTTATTGATCAACCAAACTGAAATATCACTCGTAGGCCACAACTGTGAGTCAACATGTTCTAGGAAATGTGATGTTCAAACACACATCAAAATGTCACATGTGACACAAAACCAGGAAATATTCGAAAAAGGAAATTTAAGACTGGTTTTGTGTGCAAGTCGAACACAGGAGAATGTCAAACACCTACAGCAGTTTCACAGAGTGACAATATTTATGAATACGTGCCAGAGTTTCAGCAATAGCAGGTTGGAGGTTTACGTGAAGGCGAACAGTCTCCTTTTGTAGCACGAATATACAACAACACACATCGGGGTCTTATTAAAATGGATAAAGTGACGTTTGCAGTGAAACGTGATGGACAAATTCAGATTTCATGCGGCACCGTTTGGAGTTATTCATCAACAGCAACACTTTGTACAAGAAACCCATGTGTAAAACAAAAGATGAGAAGTTGTGTTGTTACATAAATCCTAATGAGTGCTGACATCAATAAACTGAGACAGTCACAGATACGTCCATATGCCCAGAGAAATATTTGAAACAGCTTTTTATCTACACTTTTTACACATAAGTCTTTAAATATTGCTATTAGAAAATGATAAAACTTTTTTTTTTCAACACGGTGGAAAAGTATGAACACAAAACAGCGAGGATATGAACAGTGCTGTCCTCTAACAGAAACATTTCTTTCCATCACCTTGTGATGTCCTCAGATAATCCTTGTCTGGATCTCTTATCAAAGATCATAAATCAAAGAATCTTCCAAGAAATCGAGCAGCATTAAAGGCAAATGCACGTTTCCACCCAGATCCGTCAATATCACTCCTTTCCACCACCATATGGCACCCACATTGTCCTCTAGGCATCATCTTAAGGCCCTTTCGACTTCCAGTCAGTAACACAATCAAATTCCCGCTCATTATCGTGAAGTCATCTGTCACAGAGAATTCAAAGCATCTTGGCATTGCACGCGCCCACAGTGGTAATAATCATGTCAAACTGCTGCAGCTGATACGTATCAGCTCTCTGTTCACATGATCCCGTAACGCAGTGGCAAAGAAAAGTGTGGTCGCCTGCTGGTCTCCATTTTGAGCACCCAGAATATTTCTTTACAAGCACATTTCATGTAGAAGACATTGTCACCGATACAAACGTAGATTCTGTGCGTAATCTATACAACAGCCAGACAGCTTATAATCTTTTTTGGATTGGACTGGATTGTTATTTATCTGAATTCTTGTTAGTTTTAGGTGCAAATTACTATGATTTTGGTTGTTTTCATTACCAGCTGTGATAAATAATCCTATCATATGGTTGTCCTTTATCAGTGCAACTCTGCTATACTTGTCGGGTTTTTTGCCTCTTGGGTCAATAGGAGCAAACTGATTCAACATTTAATATCTACTTAGTTACACATTCAGCAGATTTTGGACTGACATGATGAAGTCATGACTGGTTGAACTTATACTGATATTACCGATAGGTGATGAAATACAACTGTTTAAAAGGTTTTGACGAGTCCTGAAGTCCTTCAAAGCTTTTATATGAAGGCTAATGTGTACAATGTCCTCGAGGAACGTTAACATCTCTTGTTATCATCTGTTTGCAACTGCAAAGTGCTGGCACTGAACGTTTAATGTAATTCATTTTATGTGGATGTGAATGGGCTGACAACACAGTTGTGTCTTACATAGATGCTAAGATGTGTCTTGCGGGTTTGTACAAGACAGAGAGTGACAGGTCATTAAGGTCATTACGGTCGTCAGGTGGACTATTTTTTAAGGAAATGTGCATTAACCAGCTGTGGCTCACTCAGTTTCAGGTACAGGTTTTGTCTATTCTGGCTGGAATCAAAGCTATGACAGAAGGGGTTAGATAAGTAAAACAAGCCATAATGAGCACAAAAATACTGTATGTTCTAAAACGCCACACAATGTGTCAAAGGAGGAAAAAGCAGGTTACGGTGAACCAGCTTGAGGCCTGTGGTGTTGTGCATTATCATTTACTAACATTTACTGCCATCATACATGGAAATCATGTTTGTCCTGCTCTTTTCCTGCTTTCACTAGTCAAAATATCTGCTGTGGAAATTCTCATAACTACAGTTACATTACAGTGTGACTCAAAGCCAATGCAACTATATTGTTTATAGCAACATGTAAGGTGAATTAATGTTTTGTTTGCGTTGTAAAAAATGAGTATATTGAGTGGAAGATCTTAATATATCATTTACATGACGATAATTTTGCAACAAAATGGAAATTATGTGCTTGCAAATGTGGGTTAGGATCAGTCCAACACAAACTCTGGCAACGGTAAACATAGAGAAAATAACCTGATTCAAAGTGGCAGTATAAATCCATGAGACCAACAACTGAATGCAATGCAAGTGTACACCATTATTTTCCACCAAGTTTAAGATTCTTTCATATCATCTATGTTTACAGTGCATTTGCAATGAAAACTGATTAAGCAAAATAAATGAAAGCCGATAAGGCTGCATCACTGTATAAATCCACATTTATGTTCAAAGAATCAAAGTGATCTTGTGTTTTACTCCTTGAAAGGATTCCACGTACTCAGACTAATTATTTGAAGTAACTTGCATAAACCCAGCAGCAGTCAGTCTACTGAATATGATCAAGTATCACCTGTGTGTTCTCTTTATATATCAACCACTTATCTGAATGGTGGCTAAACATTAATGGATCACTAAACATGGAATGGATCCAGTGTCTTCACAGTCAAAAGCCTTTGATTCTCTTGGTTGTGTCCACTAATTATCTGCCAAATATTTCCCTGTGGAGTGAAAGTCTTTCAGTTAGTCAAACAGATCAAAACCCGCTTTGATTAATATATATTTCCACACGTACTGTACGATACCGACCTGCTGCAAACCTTTTCTTGATCAGTGACAGCCGGTAGCCAGTCCCCAGCAGCTGGATGTCACATCCCGACAGAGTGCTTCCCTCGCTGGTGAAATGGACTGACAGCTGGGAGGGTTTACAGGGACCTTCTGTCATCTGGAACCGCCCTAGGAGAGCCCCGACTCCTGCACACACACACACACACATCCTTGATAACTGACACTGAAGCTTTACTAAGCAATCGGTGTGATGTCATGTTAATGAATAAACAGGCTGAAAGATGCTGAATACTTGCCTCCATTTTCAGACCTAGGAGAGAGGCTCGAAACCTTCCACTGTATCGTCTGCTGCTCTGGATTCCTTTCAAAGAAATGACATACATTTTATATTAGAGATTTTTTTTTCAAGCAAACATGCAATAACAAATTTCCTATCTTTTTTTAGTTAGGCCACCCATCTGCAACAAATTCTTGACATTTTAAGTCATAGATGGCGTATGATACTGATGCACATACTACAATTCGGCACAGACTAAAATTCTGCGACACAGTAGTCTTCAAGGTTTGAACATAAGAAATCCTCACCAGGTGGCAGTCGGGATCATAGCCTGGACTTTGGCCACACCTCCTTCCACAGGAACCAGGAAGTGGATGTTGTGTAGTGGCATGGGGGCGGCCATGGCCTCTGTGTTGTATTTGTAGTCTATTCTAAGGTCTGTATTATTGGCATCGCCTCGCCAACTCACTGCCAGGTTCAGAGGAGTGGACTGGATCCCGTCTGCCGACACCTGAGACACAGATCAGTTGGTTGCTAGAATGTTCATTGTACTGTATATAGGCATATGTAGGCATAGATATGTGTATATAGTGTATGAATGTACTGGATGGATGGATACCTGATATTTGATCATATCCACGTTGTAGTACGTCGCCTGAGGTTTCTGCTCAGCCACTCTCTTTAGATGGCTCATCAGGTTTGGCATATTGACCCAGAACTCCTTGGTGTCGACACTACCTGTTGTGGAATCACTAAAAGGATGACATGTATGAGTGTGGATACTTCAAACAAACACATAGCATTCCTTGTCTACATGCATTTCATTTGAAACATGTGTACGTGTGCACCTACCAGCACAGCAGCTGTGGATTGGGGAGGACCTGCTCCAGTCGAGAATAGTTGCTGATGCTAAAGTTGAGGGCCGGTTGAGTTGGGTGGCTCGCAAAATGCCTCGTTATGCCTGCCGGAAACGAGAGTACCATCTCTCCGGTAATCTTCACCACACATCTGAGACAGCGTGAGAAAATGCGAAAACGTTTTATTTACATTTCCACATCACCCCAAACATTTTTTCTTGCTATCAACAACAGTCTTCCTGATCATTGTATACATCAGTTTTTACCTTCAGCAAGGAGTTTGTTTTCACCCACGTCTGTTGGTTTGTTTGTGTGTGTTTATTTGTATGCCTTTGTGAAACTCAATATCTCACAAAGGCACACACAAAAAATTGGGATACATGGATTGCATATTTGATTTGACTTTTGAAATACAGACCAACTACAAGTACAAATGCACTTTTGGGCAGTCAAGACATAAACTCAGGCATTTTCCCTTGAGAGATTTAAACCAAAATTGAGTTCAGTGACCTATCATCATTTCCTAAATTTACAACAGCTTGTATGTGTGTAAAGAAAAAGACAGGAATCGCAGCTGTGGTTCACGTCAAGTCAAATGTTCGGTGATGTGCAGTTTTAGGGTGAAAGATCTTCAGAGTTTGATCCCAGGCTCTGTGTAAGAGTTGCAAGTATTTGGACAAGACTTCTAACGTTGAGCATCCAGGGATCTGAATGTCACACTGTCCAAAGGAAACGTGAACCTACTTGCTGGGGTCAGCGCCTTTAAAGTAGGCGTTGATGGTCTCTGTGAAGGCAGCTGCCACTGGCAGAGTGTCTTGGGGTCCCATGGTAAGTGGGCTCGGCCCTCTTGAGCATCCTAAATGAGCATACAAACACACACAGGTACTTTGAAATTAAAAGTCTGCACATAAACTACTTTTCTCCTGGACAACACAACACAAGCAATCAGACAAAAGCAGCGTTCCAGACTAGACCAGACTGGAGGTGAAGAAGCAGGACACAGGACACAATGGGATAGGCAGGAATATCACTGATCGGTGAACAGAGGTGTGAACCGGGCCGCAGCTAACAAAGACGGCAGGTACTTTCAGTCCATGCACTGCTACAGAAACAGCAGATTCAACTCACCCTCAAAAGCTAAATAAAATCTGCCGTGGTCAAACCATACCAGAGGCTGTGAGGCCTCTGAGTGAGCAAACACACCAGAGGAGAATCATGACGAGGGACAAAACAGTGAGGAGAATGAGCTGCAGACAACACAAGAACCAACAGGAGCCCAAACAAAACAAAGCCAGTACCTGGGTTGGTCAAGTTAAGGTCTCTCCCAAGGGTCGGAGTGGACGCTGCACTGTGCGAGGTAATAGAGGAGATGGAGGAAGAGCTCTCTGCCCGGGCCAGTGGGGCAAAGGGTGGAGGGCTGCCAGACACTGGTGGACTGAAGGGCCTGGTCTAGGGACAGAGACACACATCGACACACATCAAATCAGCACATTGACACACAGAAGACACACGGTCACAAATAGTGGGCAGCTGGACTGTATGGGAGGAGTGATGATGATGAAAGGGAAGAAAGTGAAAGCAGTGTGACAGAACTTGGCAACACCAGAAAGTTACTAACCCAGGAGGCCCCAGAGCAAGCCCCACCCCCTATCAATCAGTAAAAAAGAAGGTCAATTTGATGGTATGTGGCATATATGTGAAAGTGCTGAAGTACACACGTACCAGGTCTGTGATGGGTTTTCCAGGGGGCAGTTTTGGTCTGGAGGACGGTCGAGGAGGAGGCGGGGGAGGGACTGGGCTGCCACGAGACTGTGGCGTGGTTGGACGAGCCGGAGACGAGGGGCCTGAGGCACATACCAGTGTCTGTGGTTAGCATTTCACTCACACTCCCTCTCGTGTCTCTCTCACGTGCTCACAGAGCTCCAACTGAGACCACAAATCAACCTCCGTGTTCTCCGAAGCGTCCATTTCCAACATAAACAAATGTACATGTATGCATGAACATGGTATTTATAACTCAATGCTGAACTGGTTTGTATTTTGTTTATTAGTAGTGTGTAAAACTCATCTGGAATCTTCACACAGTACATAACTTACTTACTCACTTAATTAAAATGTCAATAAAAACAAAGTAACATCATATACTATATTCACATTCACGCCACTAGATGCCAGTAAATCTCAAATGTACGTTGCAGGGACTTTCAATCGGGTGAATGACAGTACGAGTGATGGATGAATGAATTTATTTGGGTGTTCTTCTGAGTTTAACATGGAAATCTGTTTTCATATCGCAGATTGCAGAATGAGTTTATAACTAAGGGTTTATCTGAATCAATGACGTAGTTAGAACTTGTGTATTGGTCCTTTGCTGCATGCTGCAGTCGGTACCAGCTGTCAGTGGGCGAGCAACAGGTTACAACCATTTCATCATGGGTCTAAGAAGACAACCATTCATGTTCCCATTCACACCTAAAGGCTGTTACCCATTAACCTGGCACGCTTTTGGACAGGAGAGGAATCCAGAATTCCCGTAGAGAATCCACGCAGACACACACAGCTACAGTGCAAACCACTGCACAAACTTATATTTGTATCGTTGAAATTACTGACTTATGTAAACAATGTTTGTATTGTGTGTATGGAACATGTCACACTGCGTGGTTAGAAGGTGGTATCAGTACTTACTGCTGCCTGAGTACGGCCCTGGGGAAGACATAATAGATCTGTAGGTAGTCGGAGGAAGAGGGGGGGGTGTGCCTCTAAAGCTTGGTGTCAGCTCTCTAGGTGAGCCCACGAAGTCTGGGATGTCATCTCTCAGGTACACGCTCTCTGGAGTCCGCTTTCCCCCCATAGTCCCCAGAACCAGGGGAGAAGTGACTCCTACGTGGGGTGATCTCCTCTCCGCTGGCAGGGGGGGCACCGGGCTGATGGGTGCCCTAGATGAAGAGTACTCTGCAAACTGCAGCACCTCCTCATCAATCGCCTCTTCACTGAGACAGGGAGGGGGTGAATCAGAGAGCACAAACTCAGGTGGCAGAGGAGGGGCTGGCTCATCTGGAGGAGGGGGTCCGAGCGTTATGGAATGGGGTGACTCCGGTGGAGAGAAAGGGGGAGGAGACTCTGGAGAAAATGGTGGAGGCGAAGGTGGCGGTTCATCCGGTGGCGGTCCAGGTGAGATGCAAGGGGTGGAAGGCGTGGACGAAGGCGTGTCAGGAGCAGGGGAGTCTGGTGGAGGTGGCGGTGCAGGTTCATCTGGCGGTGGAGGTCTGTCATTCGTGAAAGTAACCCATCTAGGTGATACTGCATCCTCACTGCTGCGGGAGCTGTCCACAGGGCCAAACACATCGTCTAGGTCAGGTGCTGGGGAGCCTCGGTAAGAGGCTGGGGACAGGACGTTTAGGTAGATGGGAGCAGAACTGCGAGCTGCCCTTCCGTTGGGTAGATCCGCTGCAGAGAACGCAATGGGAGACTTTAGACCAAAGCATGTGTAGGTGTTGTACATCAAGCTAGACCTAGAGCTTTACCCGCCGACTCCGAAGAGTATCCATGACTTCTTGATGGAATGTTTTTTGGAGGAAGTGGAGGAGGAGCTGCAGAACAGACGCAGATCACAAGAGCTCAGTGTGTATATACACCACACACACACACTCACGCACACACACACACACACATACACACACAAATACAAGTACACGACCAGTCACTCACGCCTGCTCACCTCCTGTAGGGAAACTCCGGCTCAAAGGTGATTCACCCCTTTGTCTTGATACTCCCCAGACATCAGTGGGGACCACTGGGATTGGACGAGACAAAGAAACAATCAGTGTCCCCTCTGAAAAATGTGTCAGTGAGTTCAGTTGAGTTCCTTACCGTCATATCTGGCATATTTGGTCTCTGAAGGAAGCCCGAAGAAAGCTGGAACATTCTGCGTTAGGCTGTCACTGCAAAAGGAAACGTACAGTGATCATAGTCTGCTGCAGATTAAGTAAAATAAAAATACATTATGGTTAAAATGACTTCAGATGGAATTCGAAAAAACGCCGTATACCACAGACATTTTTGTTTTCTCTCAACAGTCATATAAACGTTGCTTGTTGGGGCTGTGTGGGCCTTTTATTTCAATTCCTGCTCCACACAAGCTAAAGAAGCACATCTATGGTGCAAACAAACTGAGGAGGAATCTGGTTACGACACCATGATCACACACACACACACACACACACACACACACCTAGGAGTGTCGGGGGCTGGACTCGCTGTGGGGGTAGAGCGTCTTGGTCGAGCGATTTCCTCACCTGGGGGAAACACACATCAACTGTTGCTCATTTATAACAGGTCAATAAAAATATACAGCTTTCCTGCAAACTACAGTTGGATGAAAAGGCAATGCACTTACATGATAAGTTCCTTTTCATCTGTCCCTATAAGACAATCAGTCAAAGAAATATACATTGAGGGAATAATTAATAAATAACATGTGCAAATACACACTTTATAATGTTATTACCAGTTAGAAACACATGTTTTCTATCATATGGCAGGTAAGTCATATTTAAATGCAACTCAATTAAACATGTTATCTTAGAAATATGGATCCAAATCAGCTGATATTTATAAGAATGAATACGATTACTAACGGACTGTTTCTATTCTGCTGTCTGCTCTGTTCAATGTAAAACAGGCCAGCGCAGCAGATGTGAGGAAGCTGTCTCAGGCTGTATGCTTTCAAACAGCCAGCAGATGATGCCAGAAACTCACCGGGCTGCGTCTCTGAGACCAGCAAAAAGGAAGAGAGAACAGACCTGGGTCAGAGAGTGAGTGACAAATCAGTCAAATGGACACCAACTAAAAACTGCACACACTGCACCTCTTTACTTTCACTGCAAAGCCCCTTATAATGCAACATGAGCCATAACACCGTGGGACTCGGAGGACAAAACGAGAGGGCTGTGTGGTGAATGCAGCAGATGGCTCAGCATGTAAGGTCCACTGAGACCTTATCGACAGATTTTGGAGCTACGTGTTATGTTTATGTGCATTATGTAACACAGATGCTTTGCCAGACAGGTTCAAGTAAAGCTTGTTGGAAAAAGAGAAAAATGGTCTAGAAAAGGCCACAAACATTGAGTGTGGGATGGAAACTTCTTTATACAGTGACCTCATGCAGTTTCTGATGGTGGTGAGAGACATGACATGTATGACGGGCTTACCGGACTTCTCCTCTACGACATGTCAGCAGATGAGTAAAAAAGAACCAACAGATTGAGACACACAAACATAATTTGGAGGTTGTAACACTAAATGGAGCAGCAGTTTTTGGTGCTGTTGATCAGCAATTAGCACTCACCAGAGATGGAGAAAGCGCCAGCCCCCCCACCGAGGCTTTCAGCTCATCCATCGATGGAGGGATGCACTTGGTGCTGTCGGCCACCAGCGGCTTGATCTTAATTTTGAACTTTTTCTTGCTGTCCTCATCGTCCTCTGAATCGCTCGAGGAGAAAAATTGCTTTCCTTTGGAAGCTGGTAAAAACTTGTCAAGGACAATGTGGAATAAAACTATGAAAATAGGAATTCAACCTTCTGCTGTATGTAACGCTGAAGCAGTAGAGAAGCACACTGTGTCTGTCTGCTGGGTCTCCAGATAATATCTGCTGCAGCTGACAGCTCCCTGTAATCTACTTCGCACGGACAGTTGCTAACACGTGTGAGCAAAACCTTCAAATGCCAGTGAAATGTGGGTCAATGGTCAGTGAGAACCTTTGCTCAGCAAAAGAAAGGCAATCTATACTCTAACGTGGCTCTGGCTCCACTGCCCTCCTGCTCCTGTCTAGTTTTTTGGGCTCTGCAAACACACACATAGACATGACGTGGCAGGAGGGTAGGGAATATTGATTTGGCCTATTTAAAGCGGAGAAACACTCACCCAGTGAGTCACTCAGCCACGAAGGTTTGTAGTTTCACAAGAAAAAAGTCCCAAGAGGAATACTACTGCTTCCAAAAAAAAAGGATATCATCGCCCTCATCACCAGGGCGGAGGCTGAAACCCTCCTCGTCTACATCAGGAGACTCCTGGAAAACGAAGAAGAAAGGTCAGAGGTTGTTTTTAGTCACATCATGGTGTGACAGAGGCAATGTTGAACTCTTAGCCTCGCTGTGAGCTGCTGCATGTAAATGTGGTTTCACAGACACCAGCATGCAGGCTGGTGACACATTATCAGCCATCACACTTTCTAAGTCAATGTAAAATGTGTTACACAGCACACCAAGAATATCGCTGCCGAAGCCACAGTATCTGTGCTCCATCAGAATCACAAGACAAGCACAACCGGCAGACTTACATATCGGCCCCAGTCAATCTCCCCGTAGAAACCATTTGGAGCTCCATTGGCCTTTTTCTACACAGGGACAAAAAAATGTTAACGTATGTAAACTTTGAATTAAACTGGCTATTAACTGATGCACGGCAGGTTCCCTTTTGAGCTCTGAGAAAGTAAACTTGGAGCAGTGCATGGCTCAGAAGTCACTGAGGTGAGTACAGTGTTTCATAATGGAAAAACACCACTGACAAAATGACTCATTGTAATGTTCACATTAGTGACACACGATTGATAGCATCACATTCAGAAATACACACACACAACACTTCATCTTTAGACATAGTTGCATCCAGAAATTCTGAAATGTACGTACATTTCCTTTCTTTCCACTTACAGTTCCTTCTTTGTCAGGTGAACTCCTGTTTAAAGAAGACAAAAAGTTAGTGTTTCCATACTTGTGACATGGTAACATGTTCGCCCTGGCTCCTCCAAAGTAGCTGTTGGTATCAGTGAAGAAGCACTATCTGAACTTTAGCAGTCCCAATACATTCAGAATGTTGTTAAATTTCTAATCCCCACAAATATACCGCCGCTCAAAAATGTTCTCCCAGTTATTACATTTGTTATCTGTCATTTGTCTAATCCTTACATTCATACGTTTAGGTGCAAATGTAATGTTAGTGCTTTGGTTTTGTGAGGTCACTGTGACCTTTGACCACCAAAGTAGTTCATCCTTGGGTCCAAGTGAAGGTTTGTGCCAGTTTTGAAGGAATTCCCTCAAGGCATTCCTGAAATTTTGCCTTCACAAGAACAGGATGGACAGATGGACAACCCAGAAACATAATGCCTTCGGCCACAACTGTTGCAGCATCATATCACTTCAGACAAAATTCTTAGTCAAAATGAGTTATAAAGTGTCTGAAAGCCCATCTTCAGTGGCAGTGAACTTTGGTCAGAGTACGTGTGTGACTACGACAGGAAGCTCACGTTGTGTCTGTGTCCTTGTCTTTCTTTCGTAGGCCCAAAGCTTTCCTGGTTCGATTTTTCAATCCTAGAACAGACAAAAAGAAGGAGAGTGACATCATTAAGATTTAATTCAAAGTTTTCAATTCTAAAATAAAAGAAATGTATCAAAGACAAACACAACAGATTAACAGATGTATAAACCGTAACTCTGTGAACACAAAGGAAACACAATCACCTTGATAAGTTCATAGATAAATGAACGTATAGATTCTGGACCCAAACATTTCGCCATCTGGTTAAGAGCCTGTACAGTAAATGAATCAGTGCCGAGTCGACTCAATCCCCTTAAGTGTCCCCACCCCGTCTTTATAAATGGGAATGGAAATGCAAGCAAAGGTTGATCAATGCGTCCACTTCATTAGTACGCTTCAGGGGAGGAGAGGGGAGAGAGCTACTACATAGTCCGACAGCCAAACGAGATGCCAGGACCCCTGCAGCAGTGACGGCTGGCACCAGGCAGACCTGGAATCAGGACGACTGGGACAACAGGCAGAAAGACAGCCACAGCACAGGGTTTTACTGGTCCATGTCCAGTGTAACGTTTCTGCCGCGGTACAGTTTAAGATAAGAGGTTCTTGCGCCAAGACATTAAGATTTTCTCCATTCACTGTAATAGGAGTGAGCAAACATTATTCTTTCACCCATAGTTATCTATTTTCTCGCATGGTGTTCATACATGGATCTGTCCTTAACATGTTAATAACATGTAATGTTATGACCAAAGCTGCCAATAAGTAAAGATAGTGTATCGTGATTTAATGCATTGACTACATAGACTTGTACACAAACACAAACGCTCTCTAGCTGCTGACATTCCATGAATTAAAAAAATGTGAATGCTTGTGTTTTAAAATAAGTGTGCACAGTGGGTTCTTTCCAATGATGGACGCTCAGATAAACACTTTGCACAAATGTCAGACGCAGCTCAGTTTGTGTTGTTTGTGTGCAGCCTGGTTGTGTAATCTGTGGAACATATTGTGACATGGAGCTCTACAATCACTCAGACTGTAATGTCGAGTGCTTACTTGAAACCCAAATTCATTTCAACACCAAAATAAATAATAACAACCTGGTTTGGTAAATCATCAAACTAATACAAATTATAAATGTGAATCCACTAAACTAGACCGGTGGACTGTGCTGGTCAATGAAGGACATATCAGGGCCTGTGATGTAGTTATTGCTGCAAGCATTAGCCCAGTTTTTCCCCAGATCAGGTTGGGAATGTGCAATAAGAAGCAAGAATAGACAATCCATTTGACCACTGATAAATAACCACCTGCTGAATGACGTGAGCTGCAGCAAAAACAGTCCAGTATCTGCTCAATGACGGCATGGTGAAGATAATCGTGGATCATTGGAGTTGGATGAGGTTTTTGCAACCTATTCACAAAGTTAACCTGAGGACAGTCCTCATTAAAACACATAGATCAATGCAGTTAATGACACCAGCTGTGAGTATAGTGTACTTGGTACGTACTCACTGACACTGGCTGCTGGCTATTTTTTAATAACATGTTTAACTGGCAGTCAGACTGCTGGGTCCATCTGAGGACAAGTACAAAGCATCCTGGACACAAATGACATCTCTTCGTCTGACCTTGAGCCTTTCTAGACAGAAGTATGTGTCTGGATACAACAGAGGTCAAAGTTTCTCTGATGTGAAAAAAGTCACGACTGTGTCCACTGATTTTCGGTGAAATCTGTGTCGGTGTGAATTATACGGAGCTGGGGGGGTGATCATTCTAACTCACATAACTTCTCAGCTCACACTGAGGTCTTTTCTGTCAATGTTCCAATGTTCTAATCCTGTTAAAATGAAACATCCTGAATGGGATGACAGGCGATACCGTGTGATTGGTATTGCATGTGAGGCTTACATGGACTACGAGGGGCATGTGACACGTGTCTGTAATGTGGAAGCACAATATGATAGCAGGCTGACTGCAGGCCTCCTGCTAATAATAACCACCTTCCATTCCACCTAAGGATTAATGGATGGAAGGGCCCAGCATCTGTCAGATGAGGTTATGTTGATGATTTAGCCTCTGTTCAGTTCAATCCAGCATGGTTAGCTTGCATCACTTGTCCAGTTGGCATTATAAAATGTCACTGGTAGCATTAGCAACAGAGGTATGAGACAGTGCGTCTCTGCTGACCAGTCACATCTTCCCTAAAATCTACAACCCACCGATGAGAGGAGAATCAAACAGAGACATTGACAGTCTCATTTGTAAAAACTGGACACCCGCAACAAATGTCTTTTTTCCCCATCACAGCTTTGCTTCCATCTGACATACCTGTCAATGAATCAGACACAAAAAAACATCATGCACCCCTCACGTCCACCCAGCAGGACAGAGAACATCACAGGATTCAGTGGCTAGAATGGCCCAGCAGGACACAGGAGGGCAAGAGGAGGACGCAGGGAGGAGGGGGGCAGGGAGGAGAGGCAGTGCACAGATCATTACCTTGCATCATGGTTCCAGATTTTCATCCTATTTCGGTGTAGAGACAGACAAGAGTGGGAGAAATCCACGGGTCAAAGGATGCCCAGGCAGGTCATAGCTAATTCCGCACAGCTCCCCTGCGAAGCACGGTGTTAACTCCCTCCACCCCCAAAGGGCCCAACTCCCGGACACGGAGGAAGGGTGGAGGAGGAGGAGGAGGAGGAGGAGGAGGAGGAGGAGGAGGGCTGAGAGTCAGCAGCGGTGGAGGACACAGGCAGAGGACAGACACAGACACAGATCCAAGGAGAAACAGTAAATCCTGAGACAAGACGTCCTCCCAGTGCGCCTTAAGACCAGGAGGCACTGACACACGCCATCTCTGTGTAGGGGAGATGCTGAGGAAAGGCAGAGGAGGAAAAACAGAGCAGAGAGAGAGGGAGGAACACTAGAGGAGGGAGGGAGTGGGAGGCTCGCTGATGTCACAGCTGCACTGAACCAATCACCGCAGTCATGGTCACATGGCTTCTGTCCCCTGATGCCTTCATCTGCCTCCATCAGGTCCTCCACTGCCAACTGCAAGACATTACACAAGGTGTCACCGTGTATTACACGTTCATTAAAACTGATTTAATGCTTTTCTGTTTTCTGTGTTTCCACATGTTCTAGACATCACTTACATTTGCATGTTTATGTGGACACTAGGTGTGTCTCTACTGGGTTTATTGTGTGTGTGTTTATATTCTGAAGGGTCACATACCCTACACCTACAAATGTACAAATACACCAAGACGGGATGAAAATTTTGCACTGTTGACAAAAGAAGTTGAAAGTGGCTTTCAAACACAAACTACAGTATAGTTTCCCATCACGAGTAGAAAGGTTAAAGACCCTGCTATAAAAATATTTAATTCAAGGTTGTTCAGCTGTCTTCGCATGACAGCCTGGATAAGAATTTAAAAAATAGTCACATGTCACAACTAAATAGTCTAAGTTTTGTTCTGTTTTTTAGTGAAAGGTTTCTATGTGAACCAACGTTGTAGCATTTTACAGCCAAGTCATTTCTCTGTGGTTGGCAGCTGTGATGGGCCAATCACATTTTACAACTGTGGCATCGGCATAGATTTCGGTTGGGATGTGTTCCCACCACTTTTCATCAAGATTCATTTTGTACACACCACTTGTTTTTTTTATAACGATATGAAACTATGATGACATTGTACCAGAAGTTTTGATAATGCTCTTCCAAATGCAAATCCTCTGTCCCCACATTTCAAACCAAAGTGACAGCAATGGATTGTGTCGTGCTAAAATCAATTAAAATCTAATTCTAATTCAATTACATCATAACAACAAACCGATAAAGCACATAGGCAGATTAATGACAATTTAATCATGTAAATAATATGTGTTTTTGAATAATATGGCCAACTGGGGCATCTACTGAACAAGAGAAGTCCTTTAGAGCCCCACTTGAGCTCTGGGGCAGCCTGCAGGAAATGGCAGCATGAGGATGAGCAAGATTTCCCAGTGGTTTTGTATTTGATGAATCACAAAACTCAGTCGTCCAAAATGAACCCAAAGAGATTTGTGATGAATGGTGCAGTTCGTCGGAACAGCCGCTCCTCAGACCGTCCTCAGGAAACCTTTCTCTATGACTGTCACTGATCTCACTACAGCAGTACTTTTTTTTTGAACACTGATGCAAGCAAAATATTTAATTGGCTGGATCTTCACCCATATGGACCTTTGTTTTCAGAGCAAAGAAACATCAAGGTCCTATTAACTTATCATTGTACTTTCTCACAGAGGTAAGTAATATACATTGAGTGTCTGCCTACTCCTATGCTAGGTAAGTATGTCTCTGTGTGTAGCAAGAAGATGTGGTGTTTGCATTTGCTGTATCATGGCAAATATATTTTCACATAAACTAATTGAAGTTGGTGAGGAGAAAACTATAACGAGGAGTTAGAACCTCTTAATCTGGTTTCCTATCTTCCGATCTTCATGCATGATTGAAGATCTCTTATTATTGCAAAGTCTCCAAAGGCGTCCTATAGAACTAGATCTCATGAGAGATTGATAAGGGGGGCTATTGAGCATAAATAATGTTGTGATTGCCTGATCTTACCTGTTGTAAGACAGACCCCCAATGAGTTCCACTGACTAGATTTACATAAGGATCTGGTTGACATGTCTGTTATGAAAGACAGATCAAATTTTGTGAATCCAACATGAGTACAGGTTCAGTCAGACAGCTGCTCCAGACAGAGAGCAGAGATATACTGACTGCAGGCAACTGCTACATGCTACATGTCTCACTGGAGGGCAGGTGTGTGTCCAGCAGCAGTGCATTCTGTCAGCTGTAATCCGAACAAAAGAAGGGATGGCGTGGTGGGGCTACTCATATTTTAGCCCGCAAGGAATAGAGAAAAGGACCAGCAGTCCCATTGCTATTGTGCCCATGTTATACTTCAGTAGGAAAACTGAGATGTTAGATAGTGAAATAAAGTAGCTGTATTACTGGAGAAGGAAGCGAGAGACCAAGAGTGTCCCTGCAAAAACAAATATGCATAAGATTGGTACTATTGTACATGATGTATTCTTTCTCTTCAGCAGTCAGTGTAAATGGATGGACATCCAAACAGTGGATGTCAGAAATGTGATTGGCCCATCACAGCTGCCAACCACTGCTTCATGTTACATAAGTATGAAAGTCAGCATGTTTCAAAACATTGCAAATAATAATATTTAGAACTTTAATTTTCATTTGCTATCAATATTTCTTAGAACGATTGCTTCCTTTCTCCTCCTATATTCACACCACTGAGGTTTAGTTGTTGAAGTAGTTGTCACTTTGAGCATCCTGGAGTAATTGTTAATAAGCTTACCTAACCTGGCGTAACAGACCACAGGCTGTTCCTGTCTGCTTTCCTTAACCAGCTTTCTTACATAAGATGACATCCAGGGGTCAGAGGTCACAGCAGCTTAGCTCAGTGGAGGAGAACCAAAGAAAACACGGGTGCTTAGAGAGCACCAAGGTTTGGTCACTGCTTGATTGGGTCGCGCCTGAGAGAAATGACTCAGAGCACTTTAGGCTCTAACACTCTGTGTTAAACATGAACAACACGTCCTTGACAAAGGTAACAAAAAGAAACGAAAAAGGGGGAGGGCTAATGCAAGTCAACACAATGGTGTGCTAACTGAAATAAACCTTATAAACACAGTCATACATGTGTCATTCATACTCAAGGACCTCAAGGATTCAGGCAGGATTGACTGTAGTTCAATGTAGCTCAACAGCACCTCTTACTGATGTTACTGAGTATAGCATGATTATTTTGTAAAAATAATGCTTTGACTTATAGAGCAGATATCTCTGGAGGGCAGCAGGTATTGGTCAACCGATGGTGTTTTTTAGTAGCTCAGTGTTGCTAATTTGAGAGCAGGGAGGCTGATATATGAATAATTCATATGATTTGAAAAGGCAATTTATGAAAAACACACAGTGTAAATATAACAAACAATTTAAAAATAGAACCATAATAACAGAACTGAAATGATGGACTTAACACAAAATTCATCAGTTCTTAATTTGGTGCCCTGCTGCACCGCTGTTTCGAATACAAATCAACCAAACTTGTTATCTATGCTCTTCCAGCATGTCAGTATAATGAGAGAGGCTACAGCAGGGGAAAAGCAGAAATGTGCAAAACACAGACTGAAATAACAATCATACATAGCCTCATTAAACACAAACTAAATGAATTGTGTGATTAATTAATACAATGAATAGATGCACACTGAGAGACGAAGAAGACATGCATATTCTGTCAATGAATTGTGTCCTAAATCAACTGCAGCATAAACTGAATTGTCCTGCTTGGCCAGTTTTAAGGAGAACAAGTCTGGTGGTCGAGGCAAACTAAATATGAACTTCTTGATGTTTGTCATAATAGTTGTTAAACTAAAGTTTTGTTTTTTTCTTACAATAGACAATCAAAGCCCTGATGATCAATTATTTATGGAACAGAGAACAAAGAGACATTGTCTGTGGAAGATATGAGCATGGGGTTATGAATGTCGCTTCGAGTAACAGACTGATCAGCTGAGCACTTCAGTAAAACAAAGAACCACAAGATTCTCCTGTGAGCCGTGCATGAATGATCCAAAAGATCCATAGGCTGCAATCTGCTGACACGCTTTGGCCATTTTAGATGGATACTTTATTCATCTACACGAGGTTTGCAGAATGCTGAATGTTTCCCCTTGACCACAGGAAGATTTGATTCCAACTTTCTACCACTAGAAGGCGCAGCAACACTGCCATCAACCTGCACACAGTGACAGTGTCCTGCATTCATCTCAGGGTGGGAGCATAATGAGCATAGAGGACATGTATCCCTTCTCCATTGTCATACCACTGTTGACAATTTGGCTAAATGTGTTTGTGAATGAAATTTTCACCCAATCCTGAGAGGCGGTTTGTCACGGCATCGTGGTCTAGTTGGAGAGATGTGACAGACACATTAGATATGATTCATGCCGTGAAAGTTGTGTCATCCAGATGGTGATGGTACTGTGGATCAGGAGGTGGCAGTGTTATACACCAACGAATTATTCAATTGTCTCTGGGCAGAAAAGGCTGAACATGGAGAAATGAGGTGAGGTAAAAAAAAAAAAAAAAAAAAAAAAAAAAAAGGAGATTT
>CAAKHB010000956.1:153631-236672 GCA_901007665.1 Aeoliscus strigatus
GCCTGCTGACTGACTAAATATCATTTTATTATTACTTGCCTCTCTGTGAACTGGTATGTGGGTTTAGGTATCCAGTGGAGGTTCTTGGCAGTCGACAGGAAAGGGAAGGTGTGCAGATTTAACTTGGCTGGATGTAGCAGCCACAGCTTTTGGTGTTGTGCCTGCCACTGTGCTGCTGCACCTGCCTTTTGTTTATTTTAAGGTCAGGAAAAGAGAAGAGCGGATGGTGGGAGAAGCCCACATTTTCTCCTCTCTGAGGGTGCTCTTGTATTCTCCCCAACTGCTTCATGAAAGGAACTTTTGTCCTGCAGTGAAATAAATCGCCCTTCACCTCCTCTTGATGCGGTTTGGCCTCCGTTTTCATTTTTAGGAAAATGCTTAGATTTGAGGCCTGACTCAGATGGGTTTTTTCCTTTAAGGCTGATGGAAAACTTCTGAGGATCTGCAAGACTGCAATAATGACTAAACAGTGGTTCAAGCCAGTCACAATGCAGTTCCTCGTTGATTTTAAAAAACAGGATTTTAACATGTAATTTCAGAATGATTGATATTTGAAAAAAAAATGTAGGAGAATGTAAACATCTAAAATCTAATAGATGTGACATCTTCTGGTTTACCCAAGTTTGCCCAAGATCTTGGCACTGATCTGGCATGTGCTATCAGTTGGAAACATGCCTGGGCCTGTCCCCACATCTTGACAAGCTACATCAACCAAGGGTGTGACAGTGTGTGTGTGTGTGTGTGTGTGGGGGGGGGGGGGGTTCTCTCAAAAAGTTTTGAGAGATCTGTCTAAGACACTGTCACTGTGTTGTTTGTGCACACAGCGCTCCCTCCGAGATCAACAAAGCCTGTGTCTTCCGCCATGAACAACAACTGCCTTTCTCCACCTGTGTATTCGCTACAGGACGCAGAATGGTACTGGGGAGACATAACGAGGTAGAGCATCTCAACCTCTCTAGTCCCAAGTCAAACACCCCATACTTTCGTTCTATTGATTTGATGTTTGAACTGTTAACTGATTTTTCCCTCAGGGATGAGGTAAACGAGAAGCTCCACAACACACCTGATGGCTCTTTTCTAGTGCGTGATGCATCAACAAAGCTGCAAGGCGATTTTACGTTGACACTGAGGTAACTTAAAGCCGATAAAGCCTCTGCCATTAGCGCTCTACTGATAACATCGGCTTAATACCGGTTCTTTTTATTATCTTCCTAGGAAAGATGGACACAACAAGTTGATCAAGATTTACCACCGTGATGGGAAGTATGGTTTCTCAGACCCCCTCACATTTACTTCAGTGGTGGAGCTTATTTGGCACTATCAGCACCATCCGTTGGTGGAGTACAACGCCACACTGGACCTGATGCTCACCCACCCCGTGTCCCGCTTTCAGCAGGTTCGTTTTAGCCATTTAGGCAGCCGTATGAAATCACAGACTTTTTCTGAATGTGTGGAAATAAGTGACAACGTTATGGGTTAATGCTACGATTACGACTACTAATAATAACTTTTGTGCACCAGATAAAAGAGGACAATGTGGATGTCGCTGGGAGAAAGCTCAAGGAAGTGCAATGTCAGTATAAAGAGAAATCACAGGAGTTTGATCGTCTTTATGAAGCCTTCACGAAGACCTCCCAGGTGAGCACTAGAACCATTTCTTCTAATGGTCTCTGGTTACTGCATGAGAACAATTCTGTTCAAACCAGAGCGAGAAGCCTCTCAAATTTTCTAAATGGACGATTTTTTTGATTTCAGGAGATCCAGATGAAACGAACCGCAATTGAGGCGTTTAATGAAACAATGCTGATATTTGAGGAGCAGTGTCGTGAGCAGGAACGCTATGGGGAGGAGTTTGAAAGGAACAATCAGTCCGAGGGAGCCGACAAAGACCTAGAGAGGTAAAATTGGCTCATTTGGAAATGTGGTTCACTTTAGCCGTATAATTAGCTACATATTTCATGGACTATGTTCCAACTCTAATCAGACTGTTACCTTCCTTTTTAGCTTTTTGATTAACTATGAGAAGCTGAAGTGCCGTCTTGGTGAGATCTATGACAGCAAAATCAATCTGGAAGAAGACCTGAGAACCCAGGTGGAGGACTACCGGGAGACAGACAGAAAGATGAACAGCTTGCGACCTGACCTCATCCAGCTACGCAACATCAGAGACCAGTATCTCAAGTGAGCAGCCTTAGACTGTCATTGGTGGTTTCCACATCCCTGACACTTTATAAAAGTACGATTATTTTTTTCCCATGAATTAAACCCTTTCTTTGTACCACTCCTTGTAGCTGGCTCAATCACAAAGGTGTGCGGCAGAAGCGCATAAATGACTGGCTGGGCATACTCAGCGAAAGCCTCGACGAGTAAGTTTTAACTTTTTAAAAACGGGATTTAATAATATCCAACATGTACATGGAATATATTCTGAATGTACCAATTTGCCTTGTCTGTCCAGCACATATGTGTTAAAGGGAGATGAAAAGAATTTGCCGCACCATGATGAGATGAGTTGGTTTGTTGGCGAACTGAGCAGGACGCAGGCTGAGGAGATGCTTCAGGGCAAAGCCTCGGGGACGTTCCTAATCCGCGAGAGCAGCAAACAAGGATGCTACGCCTGCTCTGTTGTGTAAGTACATGGATGTGGCACGTGGATCAGTTAGTTGTGCGTTGTACACTGGTGACACTCATTAATGGTGCTCGTCTTGTTTTCAGCGTTAATGAAGAAGTGAAGCATTGCATGATCTACAGCACACCACATGGTTATGGCTTTGCTGAGCCCTATGACATCCACTGCTCACTGAAAGACCTTGTCCTGCACTATCGGCTGCACTCCTTAGTGCAACACAACGATGCCCTGGATGTTCGGCTGTCGCATCCAGTACATGCCAAAGCCCAAGGCGCGCCTTCGCAACACGCAGAAGAGCACAAACTCTTACAGACTTCAAAACTCACAGTGAGGCTCCCGCCGGCCGCTCCAGAGATGTAGACCAACAGAGAGATTAAACTGGACATATTTACTGTATCCTGCAAGAACGACTGCATTGAGGTGCATTGTGTAACGTTTTGCACTAAAGTGATTTCATCCGTTTTTGTGAATGATATTTCACAGATTGAAGTGGGACCGGAACTTGAATGTCAGCTTGAACTTTTTTATTATTTGGTTTCCAAGAGACTGTTTAAAAAAAAAATAACTAAACAAAGTACTTCATCTAATGCCATCTGTTTAATGGACATCTTTGTGGTGGGGATGTTGAGACACACAGAATCGCTCCCTGACATCAGGTGCTGAATGCTCTGTGGATTTTACAACTGGAGTCGATGTGACCTGAGACGTCTGCTTTCTCTTAAATTTGCTCTGTTCTGAAAAAGTGCTCAATAGGTTACAAATATATTGGGTCACTGCTATTTAGTGCGTTTGTGAGGGGGAAATGGTGCTGTAAACAGGTTGTTTCCATCATACTGGTTTGGTGGACGAAACCATTTTGGGGTAAATGCCACTTGTGAATATGTGAAAAGTTGTGGTGCATCTTGACAATTTGCTCCTTTCTTAACAGACATATACAGTGGATATTATGTAGCATTAACATCCTGTAGAATACCATTGTAAAAGCATACTCAATGTTATACCCATTGACCAAAGCACTTAATAGTGAGCAAAAATACATCCCTGTTTAGTCCAGTCCATGTATTTGGGCCAGGGGAGGACAGTTAATGTACACCTGCTGATGTGCTGATCAAACCATAATCTGAAGTACTGTATGTTATATTCTGTTACTCAAAGAAGTATAAGCTTTTTGTATTCTATATATATTTTTTCTATAAACATGCCACAAGATGAAAGCTTGAAGAAAGTGCAATCCAACAGTGTTTCTATTGTTGCAATGTTTGATGGCGGTGGTGGCAGTGAAGGTGATGCTGTTATGAGAGGTTGACGTTTGCCACAAAAATGCACTCTCTGTGGTGGTGTCGGTATGATGTGGCCTCCTATGTTTGTGTGAACTGCCAGAGGTCCGGAAGTATCCTGCCTCCATTACTTGAACTGTGGCATTGCTCGAGCTATGAATGTTTTTCATGATCACACAACCTACATAGCTTAAGAGGAAAGGAATCTGAGTTGAACTTGGCACATTTTTCAAGTTTTTCAAGTGAGGACAATAGATACTCTGTACAGAGAAACTGTAAAATGTATTTCAGAGGTTGGTTCAGGGAAGGAGGTGATATTTCGCTCGATACACACACACACACACACACACACACACACTTACACTCAACGGGGGAATTGAGGAAACTCCTCGGGTAAAGCTGAGCAATGTGAGATCCTGACCTTTTTCTTGCTGAAAGACAATAAACTGATGAGGGTTTTGTCAAGTTAACTGGTCTGTTCCTTCATTTCATTCACTTTATACTGTTCAAACAATATTTGAAGTGACCATGTGGCTGATTTCTCAGGTTAGGGTGGGTTAAATGTAAATCAGACTGTAACCAAATTGAACAGACAGGCTGGAGAGATTAGTTATCTAAAATTTCCCATCTGTCTCTTGTGCGTCCATTGTAGTCCAATGAGCTTATCCCTGGGTCAGCCGCGATAGGAGGACATGCTGTGAACAGACGGAGGAGAAAGGAAATTCTAGAGACAATGGCAGGATATGCGCAGGCCCTTTCCCCTTCCTGGTCTGACAGCGTTGACTCACTGGAAAGAAATCTGTGTAACCAGGAACATCCAGTATTTAAAACTTTTCGGGACAACTGAAAAGCTCTTGACAACCAATTACGAAAAAATATATGTCATCCAACTAAATTTCTGCATCATCTACAAAGAAACAGTGGGCACTGATGGCAATGGCCCCTGAGGACACTCTGTGGCTGAAGCAACAGGTGGTGTCTTTTGAGCATCACTTCAGGCCCGTGTTAGGTGGGGATTAATTAGGTGCAGAGGGTGGGGATGTACTGGGGGACAGGATTACTCCGTCTTACCTGTGTCAGCACACAGTTGGTGGATAGGCATGCTCTGCTGAGGATTGCCCAGATGCTGGAAAGATGGATAGATAGGACAGGCTGGACGAGCGCTGAGTCACGCTCACGCTGTGTGTGTCCTAAAGATGGGGCGAGGGCAGCCAATGATATTCCCCAAGATCAGAGGAAAAGAAGGGAAAATAATATTGTATGTGTCTATGTATGTATACTGAAAGAGGGATCGTGAGACTCACTAAAAACTGAAGGCAGGTCATTTCCTTTAACCTAAAATATTCCACTAGCCTGGCTTCATAAAGCCTTCAAAGCACTTGCTTTGTCCAATCTTTTTTTTTTTCTCCCTTCGCTGCATTTTAACGCCCCCCACGCCGCCCCCCACCCCCCTAGCCCCCAGCCCCCACGTCTTTTTCTCTTAAAAAAACTTCCACTCTCCTCCTCCACTTTCTTCCCCCTTTCTCCTTCCTTGTCAGAACACCTCATAACTCGCCCGTTTGAATTCACAGCGATTTTGCTGCGCTGTTCTCGATTTAAATAAGTCCTGGCTGGGAAGCGGGAGAACGAATTAGCTTTGAAGTCACGCCGAAAATACACACACCATTAATGGTCTCACGGGCTTTCGGGAGAAATGGGGTTTCGCATTCAGTTAAGTCGACGTCCAATCGCGTCTCTCCTCCGTTCTGTCTCCGTCCGATTCCACCGGTTTCACGCTGGCCCGCCAGCCAATGGAAGGCCAGCTCGCGTAGCGCATAAGCCAATCAGCGACCAGTTGCTATGTTGGAGGCAGAATCGATAAGATGGGGATTTTTTTTCCCACCTCACTTTTTTTCCCTTTTTTTTTTTTTTTTACAAGCTCACATTATAGCTGGCTCATAGGCTGAGGGCAAGGTATCCTGTTGCCTGCCAAGCCAAGCAGCTTGTAAGCTATGAACTGAAGTATTAAACATGCCAGTTCCCCATTTACTCTGAATCTCGTGTAATACCTTCACATGACACGGCTAAAGAATCTACCACTGTATTGTGTATATATGTGTATTGAATTAGGAAGGAGGGGTTTTACATAGGCTTGGGGTTCTGGAGATGGGGATTCCAAGATGGAGGAAAGTAGTTGAGATGCTGTACGTGAGGTTTTAGGTTCTGTTATGGGTGTTTTTATTTTGAGTCAACCTGAGTGATAGGTAACAAATGCTCGTAATAGGATATAAAAACCCACTGCTTAGTTCAAAATGTCATGTGGCATCACTTAATGCATCTGCCATCTCTGTGACCTCTAGACTTCAGGATCACACTGAAATGAGAAGTGACACTGAGCCAGCTTCAATAAGGGGATACCATACTATGACCTTACTATTTATGTTGGGTTCGAATGTGAGTGTGTGTGAATCGTAATTTGTAAAATAAGAAGAAATAAAACCATGTTGCTGTTTGTGGACAAACTGTTCAGGGAACATGCCAGTCCACAATCAAATCAGACTGCAAATCTTTTCAGCAAAGATGACCCCAGGATCTAGTTGATAGTGAAACTACTTTTGCTAAATGTCCAAAACTTTGAAGATGTTCTGCAAAGTCGGGCTGTGACTTATTAAAACGTTCTTCTCTTTCGCTAAGGAAAAAGCTTTACCCATGGACTCAGCTGTTATAAATGAAGGACGTCAGCATCAGTCAAGCCCCTCAGGAAAATCTCATTGCGGGAGTTCAGCTTTCAAATTGATTAAAAAAAAAAAAAAAAAAAAAAAAGGAACGCAGCCAGAAAACCAATGTGGCACAGGACTGACTGATACTGGCTGCATTCCACATGGCAGACAAGCTACAGATCAGAAACCAGTTGTATAGAAGTTGAATTCTGTATGTACGCTTTCTAGCCAACAAGAGACAGGGTTACACAACTTTTGTATGCCTGACAGGTGAAGAAAGGAGCTTGGCAATATCACACTAAACATGTAGAAGAGATCATTTTCACAGCTGCATGCATTCATGATAAAACACGTATCTATAGTCTTAACATAAAATGCTCTTTTTTACTGTACATTGATATTGAGCATATCATAAAACAGTTATAGAATCTAATATTGATGCTCACAAGTACTCTTTTATGCTGTTGGCATCATCCCCGTATGTTTTTCTTTCCTGGTAGAGGCCAGCCAGAGGACAGCACCCTCATGAAAAAGCTAGACATACTCTGCACTTTCAAAAGAACAATAATTATGGTGAGCGCTTTCCATAGGATGACCCTCACACTATTTATTTATTTTTTCTTCAGCATCGTGAGAGATTCTGGGAGCATAATCACAGTGGAGACATAGGCAAATGAGTGGAAATAATTATCACCTTCATGACAAGAAAAAACATTACCCATGAAAGACAAATACGAGACATGCTGCACAAAAATGTGATTAGCCTGTAACAACCATTTTCACCAGAAGAAGTCAGTACATTCAGATTCAGATTCATTTTACCACCCCACCTACTTATTAAAACCTGTTTTACAAGAGACACCTGCCCAGGAAGCAGCAGCAGCAGTAGCAGTAGCAGTAACAGCGTAGAGGTTCATTTATATTACGAACTATTCACACAAAGCCACATTATAAGTATCATTCTAAGAATATTCCATTAGTTTTGCCTTTGCATTGTTTTTCACATTTGTCCTCATGAGAACAGTATAAACAGACAAACTAACATCTTAACATCTTAAGATTAGCATCTTAACATCAAACATTCAGAAACGGTTCTTATGGATTCATTTACATGTTACTTGTGGAAAGCAGCATGTCCTCTGCGTGCATATATCCTCTGCTGATTGAATGAGGCTCTTGAATTGCAAAGGTGTACTTGTACTCAGTACCTCACAACTGCTGAAATTGTCCTCAACATGTCTTATGTGTAAGAGAAAGAAGAGCTGTACTTCAGAATGAATACATGTTAGCTGTTTGATTTCCATTGTTTTTGGTTGATTTCAAGAAGTTATATGAAATGTAATGTGAGAAGTAAATGTAAAAATCATTTGCAATGGGAAGAATGATGAATCCGGGCTTCGATCCAAATCTGCAACGAAATGTTATCCTTGAGCCACAATGAATGTTACCACAAAATTTAATTGAACTAGTAGTTTTTGTGTTATCCCAGTGACAGACAAACCACTTGGCAACTAAATTCCTTTCAGTAAGTTCACATATGGAATACTTTCCGAGATATAAGTAAACCATAAAAATGAAACGAAAAAATATTTGGCAGAACCTTCCATGACTGATACCACAGTGTCACATGAACAACTGCATAGAGTATTTTATTCAAAGACAGCGAGCCCTACATCCTTTCCAGTCATTCACCCATACAACCATTCTAGGTTTAGTTTGAGATTATACAACACTGGTTTACCAAAAGTCAATCTGGTATCTGATATCATGACCTGGCAGGATGTTTCTGAGAAAACAGTGATCGAAGAACTACCGGGCAACCGAACTAAGAAGGAAGCTTCGAGGGTGGTCAGATGGTCAGTTGCTTGATGTCTGCTGCTGTCACCTCATATTTTCTTTTCATAGCTGGCTGTTTAATCATGACCGACATGACGAAATCGAAGGAAATCCAAATCTCCACCTTCTGCTTCATTTCACCATATTGCATTAGTGGACAAATGAAGACAGCAGATGCTTAAAGTAAGACACTAAGTGTGTAGAATTTGGCCTGGTCAAAATGGCTGCATACTTGCATTTTATGCTTGCATGGTGAGAAGACTTCTATACTTTCGTAGGTTTCTCTGGCTTGTTGTCAAGGTCTTCAACTTGGCCAGAAGCTGCTTCCAGGACAACACTGCCACCTGGCGTTATGTACTTCTAAAAGTCTACGGTGTACGACAGGGCCAGCAGACAAAAATACCCAAAAAATACGAGTACAGTAACGAAATGTCAGTCATATCTCGGTGTGATTTAATGATTTAAGCGATCCAAAGAATTTAGATGAAGGCGTAACTAATTGATTAGTTACGACTTGGTCGCTCATCTGCAAGACCAGACCAGTCGCTCAAGAAAAACTGATTGACAGTCTGCAGGGCGACGGAAGTTGACTATACCCTTATCAGTAAACTAATGGGTAAGTTGCCGTTCAAATGGACAGACTACCAACAGGTTGACATGGAGCTCAGTGATTCTCAGTGAGCTAACCGACTGAGCAGAGGCTGATCGAACAGCGTTGTCTGATTTCAGTTGGGTTTTTTTTTTTTCAATGGCTGAAGATGTCTGAATCCATCTCAGGCTAGCTGTTGGTTAGCATGCCCGGCTAACAGCACACAGCCTTTTTCCTGAGATAATCCACAAAAGAAAAATAAAGATAAACCGTCCCATGTGTTCTTTGACGTGTGCAACGCATTTGATTTGTTTTGTTTTGTTACATGACAGATGGGCGTGTCTGTGACATTTTGATGTATAATAAGTCTCCCTCTGTTCTGTGCTGTGTAGAGATGAAGGTCTTGGACTTGTGGGTCCCATGGTAACCTGCCTCAGCCGGCATGTCCTCCCCATCTTTGTCATCAACTACTGCTTGTGGTGGCGATGTTACAGCTGTCATGGCAGCCCAGGCATCTGAGCAGGCTCTGCTGGCCTCAGATCGCTATGCAAGACTCATCCTGGCCCAAATGAACAAGATGCGTCTCTGCACGGACTTTTGTGACGTTGGACTGAGGGTCGGCGGTCGTGTCTTCAAGGTTCACCGTGTTGTGCTGGCTGCCAGCAGTCCATACTTCTCTGCTCTGTTCTCTGGGGGTATGAGGGAGATGGATAAAGAGGAGGTGCAGATCCTTGGAGTAGAGACTGAAGTGTTCGAAGTTCTACTGGACTTCATATACACAGGTGTCCTTTGATCCTGACAAGTACAACGTGATATTCTGTGAAATAACTGTCGTGCATTCTCTTCATGAAAATTGTTTTCTTTTCCCATCAGGTGTTATCAGTGTAACCGTGGAGAACGTTCAGGAACTGATGCTGGCAGCAGACATGCTTCAGTTGAATGAGGTGGTGTCCATCTGTGGAGAGTTTCTTAAGGGCCACATGGACCCATCCAATTGTGTCGGCATCTTCCAGTTCCTGGAGCAGATTGCCTGTATGGAAATGCTGGAATTCACCGAGAACTATATTCAGGTTCACTTTCTGGAGGTATGAAACAACACAAGTCAGTGTATGATGCTGCAGTTCTTCATGTTTTGGTTGTTGTTCATCTCTGTGCATTTTCTTCCAGAAGTGTATTCTCTAAATCTCCTCGGATTTTTGGTTGAATACATCACCCATCCTCCTCTACCTTCCCTTTAGGTTTGCATTGCTGATGAGTTCAAGGGCCTGTCGAAGGATCAGGTTGTGAGGCTTCTAAGAAGTGAGGAGCTGAGAATTGAGGATGAGTACCAAGTGTTCACTGCAGCTATGGATTGGGTTCTTCAAGATGTGGTCAAGAGGAAAAAACACATTGTTGAGGTGTTGGAACCAGTTCGTTTCCCTTTACTTTCCCCACAAAGACTGTTCAAATACATCGAGGGTGAGAATTGTGCATTCACACACGTACATCCAAGATATAACTTGAAAATTACTGTGGAAGAAGATGTCAGTTTTTCGCTTGTGTTTGAACAAAGGTATTACTGACTTCAGCCTGCGGGTGGCACTGCAGACCCTGCTGAAGGAATACACTGAGGTCACAAAGTCTCCCAAAGACAACAAGATGTACAGTCAGCTCCAGCCAGCCAAGATGAGACCCCGACGAAAAGCCAGGAAATACCTCTATGCCATAGGTTCTGTTTCACACAGCTTGTTTCTTCATGTAAAAGTGATGCGTGAAAACTAAGGATAACAAAACCTCATCTGCTGAAATGCAAATTGCAAAATAATGACAGAACTGTAGATCAAACGGCTGATTTTTGGTATTTTAGTTCTGCGTTCATCACCCAGCTCTTTACATTTCAGCCAGTGACAAATCAGTCAACCTCACAGCTTTAGGAGAGAGAGTTACTCTTATTTTCTCATGGCAGGTGGCTACACCCGGTTACAGGGCGGCCGCTGGAGTGACAGCCGGGCGTTGAGCTGCGTGGAACGCTTTGACACCTTCAACCAGTACTGGACCACTGTGTCTTCACTGCACCAGGCTCGCAGCGGGTTGGGGGTGGCAGTACTAGAGGGCATGATATATGTGGTGGGAGGTGAGAGATGGTGTTTTGTTCAAGTGCAAGTCAAAATACTCTGCATCATTTCTATGTGTGGCTCATTTTTGTCTCATCAGGGGAGAAAGACTCGATGATTTTTGACTGCACAGAGAGATACGACCCCGTGACCAAACAGTGGGCTGCTGTGGCGTCTCTGAACTACCCTCGCTGTGGAGTGGGTGTCTGCCCCTGCCACGGAGCTTTGTATGCACTTGGTAAATTCATGTCAGGAGGGAGAAGACTGGTAAAAACAGCAGTTTGACTGCACAGTCTTTATAAGTGGTGTTAGAACATTTTGTTTTTTGTGTAAATAAATCTTCAAACTGTGCTGCAGCCATATTGAATGAATACTATACATCTTGAAGTGAAATCATTTCAAAGACAAGATGTCCCATCTGTACTCATGCAGGTGGCTGGATTGGCTCTGAGATCGGGAAGACCATGGAACGCTATGACCCAGAGGAGAACAAGTGGGAAGTCATTGGCAGCATGGCGGTTCCACGATATTACTTTGGCTGCTGCGAGCTGCAAGGTGTTCTCTTCATGAATACGCTGCCTGACTTGTCACCGGCCTTCGCTGGGAACTCGTTTGTTTCCTGCAGAGAGGGAGATGGTGACGGCGGGCACGCTGGTTCATGGTTGATTGTCTCTTTCAGGGTTTATTTATGTGATTGGAGGAATCAGCGATGAAGGAATGGAGCTACGGTCTGCAGAGGTGTACGATCCCATCACCCGTCGATGGAGCGCCCTGCCTGTCATGGTTACACGCCGTGCTTATGTGGGCGTGGCCTGCCTCAATAATTGTATTTACGCAGTGGGGGGCTGGAATGAGGCGCTGGGTGCACTCGAGACAGTGGAGAAATACTGCCCAGAACAGGTGTGACGTCATGGTCCCCATTTAATTTTCACTCACTCATACTTGCTGTAGACGTCACCTTACCTCTGTGTTAATAGGAGAAGTGGGTGGAAGTGGCCTCAATGTCGACAGCCCGCGCAGGAGTCTCTGTGTCAGCAGTCAACGGGCTGCTGTATGCTGTCGGAGGACGGGCTGCCAGCAGAGACTTCTCTGCCCCAGTGACGGTGGACTCAGTGGAGATCTACGACCCTCACCTGGATACCTGGACAGAGGTTGGCAACATGATCACCAGCCGCTGTGACGGCGGGCTGGCTGTGCTCTGATGTGTTGCAGCTCAACATGTTTACGTCTAAATGCACCTTAACAAAGTCAGGAGTGAGCCTGTCCCAAGAGTATGTGATTTACCTCCACCAAGGTGGCACCATTATATCCGGTAGTGCTTTTTTTTTTTCACCATGGAGGTATGTACGTAGGAGCGTGTGTCTCTGTGGAAGAACCCATTCTGCTTTGGGACAGATGCATTCAGAGTGAAAATGGTGAAGGATAGTGTGGTCCAAGTGCGTTTCCTGTTGAATGCCCATCTTCTTTTATCTTCTCCAGCCAGGCTGACAACTGGAAAATCATGAACTCATTATTTTTTTCCATCCACAAAGTACTTACAAGAATGTTGCAGCATATTTACTTTTTTCTTGCTTGAATTTGACATTTCGCACTTCTTGTAAATTTTTGATCTTATTTCATAGTGGAGTTTTTTAATGGACCAGTGAGACATTTTGTGCTCTGGTAGGTCCTGTGGGGACTTGAGATACGAAACAATTATTTTTAAGTTGTCTTTTTCCTCAGATGTGTGTGCATTGCTACTTTAAAGACTTTTCAAACCACTTAAGCCAATGAACTCTCGGGTGTTTCATAGTAAGTGAAACTAATCCTCAAGTCAAAAATCACTGTTGTCATACCTGTGCCATCATCACTGTATCACTGTTTTCGGTCTTATCTGGTGAACATAGTACAGCTACTTTACAGTAAAAGTATGGCCTCACTGTTTTCCTTTGCAAACCAGTTAATATTTCAGAGCACCAATAAATTACTTCTTGCTGTTCAGGTCCAGTACACTTCATATGGGGTTTTGACTCTGTGCACATCCTGAGTTGACTGTATGTTTGCAAGAAGTAAAAACTAGCAGCAGTGGCTTTTTGAAATTATATCTGACATTTCACTGGAATTGTGTTAAATTAAATGAAGACTATAAGACAACAGTTTACAAATTCCTTTAAATCAAATACATGTATCTGCATTTTCAGCTTGTAACGGTAGAAGACACACATGTAAAATATTGGTCTTTGTGAATCGTCTGCAGAGATGTGAACGGCAGCCTGACTTTTTCCACCTTTTGATATTTCATTCTTCATTAGCAACATGTTGCCTCTATATTTGCCAAATGATCTATGTCCACACATATCTTGACTGCCGACTCAAACAAAAGCAACAACACAACAGACTCACTGATTCTTCTAGTAATTTGACATTTTCTTAGTCCAAGTGGTTCAAAGTAAAACCTTTGATCAGTTCTTAAGCTCACAGCTTTTTTTCTTAGTGTAGACATTCTTAAGTGTCAGTGTTGCCACTAGTGAGAAGGTGGCAACAAGAGTGAGGACAGTTCTCATTGCTTTGAACCAGGCAGGGTAGCCTGGCAACAGTGTCAGGTCATAATGCAGAGAGAGACCCAGACCCATTACAACGACCAGGACTCCTTCTGCAACATTGTCCCTGCAGAGCAGTGCAAGCCAAGCAAGAAGCGAAGGCACCACACTGTTGCCCAAGTTCATCCAATCAGGCCGGGCAGGACTACCCTCGGGGATGGCGAACCCCCAGCGGGCACCTCCGAGAAAGGACACTATGGAGGCTCCGTAAACCAGCTGAGCATAAGCCACATCAGGGTTGAAGGACTGTGTGACAGCCATCAGGAGAGGGGCAGAGATGAATGGAATGAGTCCAGAGAAACCAAGGTACAGAGCAGGTTTTGGAGCCTGAGTGATGGCCCTCAAACTGAAGCTCTTGCTGGTGTCTCCTCTATTGGGTTTGCCTGAATCCCCGTGATAGAGACGTGAACCAGCCCAGGTGATGGACCTGGTGTTCAACAGCCGGTCTGTGGATGTCAGTCTGGACCCCATTGACTCACAGGAGGCGTTTGAGTGAAACAACGCCTGAGCAGATGTGTACTTTGGTGTTCTGGTTGTGTGCAGAAGACATCTCCATACTGGGAGCTGCAAACACATGGTAGAAAGATCACTTGCACAAATTGTAAATCCCATGCTTTGCGTCTATGTCGTTATTATTCTTTCGGTCTTACCCCAGACGCGATGCCTCTAGATGCTAATCCAATCATTTTCAATCTGAAAGAGACAGGTAATAGATCACATGCATGCATTTGATCGTACAACACAGCTAGCATACATGTCTCACTCCCCGAACCTGACGCAATACCGAGCTAACTCACTGAAACAACCTACAAACCATTGGTGTGAGTGTTACCTTAACGTTATCCTGTAATTGTTTGAAAGTCACTAGTTTAATCAGCCCAATATATGCACAATATAATGCAGATGACAAATACAATAGTAATAGTCAATAACTAAACTAGGGTTCGTCCATTGGCCGTCATTCTATCGGTGTTTGATTAAATGCCTGTCTCTTTCTGTTCTCAAACTAGTCGAGACGAGTTCTGGTATTGATTAGTTTGGCTGTCAGTGGCGGGGGAGGTATTAAGTTATATTCAAGACGGCAAATTTCCACTAAGCCTGGAATCAATACTGTGTTCGAACATAATTGGAATGTTATTCATGAATACTGCATTGTTGTGATATTGGATATGAATATCATGCATAGTTTAGCTAAACTAAGATTTTACATCCGTTCCATTTTTATGGCTTAGACTTTAAAACACAGTGGGACCTAACTAAGTTGCATAATCACGCGATATCTTGAACATAGCATTATTGAGCCTGTTCGAATCCCTCGGTGCCAACGCCAGTGGTAAGCGTTCCGAAAACCCAAACAAACATCAATTACGGCACTATTAGAACTTTTTAGTTGCGAGCAAGCGCACTGGTATTGTTATATGTAGATGGTATATGAATCGCTTTCATCCAATATTATTGTGTTTGAGAGAACGTGCACGCCATGGTCTTACAGCACTTCAAGTTAGCGCGCTAGCGCTTAGCAAGCTGATAAATGTGTGCTGCCGCTGCTAAGGTAGCCATTTTGAAACTGTTCCACCGAAGCCCAGGTCTGTTTACCTCTATTGTATGTTCGTGACAGTTGCTCAAATAGACAGTTTTAGTCAACGTGAACACATTAGCCGCGTTTTAAGTTTGACGCGAATGCAGAGTTAGGCCACGTTACTGAACTAATTCAATTCAATAGACATGTAAGCTTTCGAAGTCCAGTGAACAGGCTAGGCAACGCCAGCTATTAGCTAATATTTGCTGCGCTAACGTTAACCTCAGGTAAGTGAGCATAGTTAGCTAGCAGTAATTAAGAAGGATATGATAACGCCATTGATCGCTGTCAATCACTGGCGTGTTTGTGGTTACCATACTGTACCAATGAAATCAAATGAATAGCATTTCTCAGTCTGATAGCTTGTGAAACGTGTTTGCGGTTCCTTGCAGCAAGTGGACACGTTTATCAGTGTACCCGAGGAATGAGATACTCTCCTGTCGGGGTACTATTTGTGCTGTATTATAAACACATGTATTTACTTAAACTGGATATGAGTGGTTGCTCATTGTAGTCCGCTGCTAACTCATCGATGATAAGCTGTTACGTAATAGTTCAGTGGGAAACGTTCAGGGGTCTGTGGTTGTTCTCGGTTTGTACTAAAAGCATTGATGTCATTAAACTACATCATATCCCATGTTTGGGCAGGTAACCCTAGTGTCAGTCAGCATTTAAAATCCATTGCCAGGTCTGTTTAGATGCTCGATTGTCGAAGAATGTACTGCGGTAGCAAGTGCTGGGTTTATTTTTACATTGGTATTAATATTTCATTTACTAAAGCAGACAAATTTTTATATAAGAGGCTGCGTCCAGTGTGAGATGGTGTTGAGATCACTGAGTCATGATTTCCCTCTCATACTGCTATAAATATATCTGTTGTGTCAGAAGCTGAAGATTTTGTTAAGACGTGTCTGCTTCGCTCTGCCTGACTGTTTAGTAGGAAGTTATTGACAAAGTGTTGGTGTGTCATTTGTTTAAATAGTGATTCCCTTTTTAAGGCAACGCCAGTGAAACTTTATGAAAGGATATGTTTTGTTTTGAGGTTGTTTTTGTGTTTTCCACAACTCCACACAGCAGCTTACTGGGCTCATAATATATTTAGATAACACAGCTGTTGTGATGTAAATTATTTCTGCACATAATGTCATTTCTGTTGTATTAGTGACATTGATAATGTGATAATCTAATGTGATTTTGCCATTTGTAGGCAATGGTGTTTTTTGTTGACTTTGTTTAAATATTGTGGTCAATCCAGGTTAGGTTATTTGGCTACTGTCTGCTGGATGTCTATCAGTACATCAACCGTAAATCCAAATGTCCTGTATGTATTTGATTAGACAGGGGTACCCAGTAAACTGAATACTACATATCTGTGTATTTGAATCTTATTTGTTTTGTTTACAGGTCCAGTTGCTGTGCAGATACATGTGAACCAACAAGAAAACAGACTACTTTGTCACTTTCTGTATGAGGAAAAAGTCATTCTGAAAGGAAAGAAGCTCTTGAATTTTTTGATGCAGGCTATTTTTAATCATTATTTTTGTCGCTGAAGAAAAAGAAGGTAATCAAGTTGACGGAAGGATTTCTCCAGGGAAAACATTAATTGTTCAAAAGGACTGTTGACCAGTAAAACACGGAAGTCTGCTTTTTGGAGAGTTTTGTTTAATTTTTGCTTTTGAATATCTATGAAATCAGAGCTCCACCCCTTTTCTTTTTCAGTCAGTAAGCCGCACTTAATCCAATGGGCATCTTACAAATGTGAAAGGAAAACATATGAAGGCATTATAATGACTCATCCGGCAGCATCCCCATTTCACTAGCTGTGACTGAAAATGGTGGCGATGTAACATCAGTTTTGACCTCCTTCATTGTCATGTGACTTTGAATTTTTGAACACTATTTTCTTCAAACTCAGACAGTCTTCACCAGTTTAATGAGGTGAGCAGTGGTTCTACAGCTCCATTGCTAACAAAAGACTGTCTCTGAACTCATTTTTCTTTTCTGCATGCATTTCAGTAGCTCTTAAAATGATTCGGTAAAAGGTGAATTGAAGCCAAAACATACTGGCCCGCAGTGTGGCAGCACAACACCTGTTTCTTCCTCTCCATCCGGTGTGAAAGTGGAACTGCTGCACAGACTGTTGTCCATGTTCCAAGGTAGACGACTTTCACAGACTGCTTCTTTAAACTGATAACAAGACCACCTGGCTCTTCAACCATTTGGACAAATCGGTAAACTCAGTTGCCCATCAACAAAGCCTGATCACATCGTCAAGTCTTACTCATCCCAATAAAACAAATGGTTCAAACCAACCAGTGACGTTACCTGGTCTCGGAACAGTAGCACTTGTGACAGGATTGGCCCAGGGGCAGTTTGGGATTGGGTTGCAGAGAGAAAATCTGTCCCCCGTAGACCACGCACTTCAGCTTCCAAATCGACTTCCTGCTCTGCCAGTTTTCTGGATCGTCGTTCCAGATCATTCCTGCTACCTTTTGGCCCATCTATTACTAGTTTCACCCTGGACGAAGGGGTCTGCCTCTGGGTAAAGGGGCTGTGCTGTCCTGGCAGTGGTAGAGAGGTGGTTGTCAGTGTGCCACTTCCTGTCTGTCAGTGCACACACACTGTGATCAGTGCCAACTGGCCTGAGGAACCAAGCCCAGCCGGACCGAGAGAGGAGGCAGAGGACTTCAGAGCCACAGACTCTGGGGTGGGTATTGCATCTCCCCTTGACTGGCATGTCTAAGATGAGCTATTCATCTCAGCATTATGTCGTAAGCATGACTTTCTACATGTAAGTGCTACATCACAAGCATGATATAACATGCGCTTTTTGCTGACAAATACTCGTTTTGCTACACATTATATTTTTCCCTCAACATGTCAACTAGTTATCAGCTTCAGAAGCGCAGCTGCAGCATTGAAAGCTTTGTTGTTTTCTGCTAAGAATAGGCCTGGTCTTGTCATCTAACTGATGTCAGACAAAAAGAGATATGAATAGATAGAAGGGATGAATGTGTCACAGATACTGTGGATTGAGTGAGTTGCATCTGAAAAATGACATTCCTTCTGTCCCTTTCTGTTCTTAGATCCTGGCCATGAGGTTTGATGCCTCGATCCACTGACCGGAAACACTGGACCTAAATGGCGCAGCATGACTTTGTCCCTGCCTGGCTTAACTTCTCCACACCCCAGCCTGCAAAGGTGTGTGTGTGTGTGTGTGTGTGTTTGTGTGTCCGTGCGTGCGTATGCATGTTTGTGTTTAGGGACCTGTCCAAAATGAATTTAAAAGGTGACACCAGTTGTTTATGGTTGAAGCGCCACGTAATTATGAACAGTCAGTAAACGGATACCAGCCAGTCAGCCATGCCAGGCTGTATGGCTGTATTCATTAACACTTCTGTGAGAACAGTGAGCTCGTGAACGAGTTTTCATTAGAATCATGAGCAGTGACTTTTATTCCAGTCTAATCAAATTTTCTTTTTGCTCCCACATACACACACACACACACGTGCTTTACGAGTGCTCGTTTACAGACAGCCATTTTTGTTACTTCCACCCCTGAGGATATCATTTTTACATGATAACTGTCAGTTCTGTGTTGTAAATGATGAATGTAAGACGGGGTAAATGAGTTGATTCGTGTTTTATACGCCTTGTACACAGAGTAGCTTCTGTCAGTCGTCGTTCTGCCTTTGTCTTCATAAAACCCAAAATGCCTCCTCACGGTGGATTTCAACCGAGATGGGTGAATCTGACGCTCCGTCCCTTAAAACTGTCCGGCTGGCTTTTTTCGTTCTGGGCGCTGTGGCTGTGTTTTTGTGATCATGAAGAGTAATTGGTAATTGAAGATTTTGCATGGATTTGAATCGTCATGTTTCTCATCGCGATGCATCTAAGAAACGATTTATCGGCACACCCCTAGTGCGTGTACGTGCGGATTCTCAGTGTACCCGGTGAGTCAGGATGTTTCTCAGCTGAGAGGTCTGACTGTGAAATCAACACAGAGAAGCGAGTGCACAGTCACGGACAGATGCTCCCAGTGTTTTCATAGAGCGCTGTTCCCAGTGTCTCAGCTACATTGAACTCTAGGCTGAATGTTAATTGAATGTTCTTACAGCTTTATGTTGTCTCACGCTTGTGACACATGCTGATAAACACTATCTGGTTTGGTGCCTGTTGCATTCATTATGTTGCAGCTCCCTTTGCGTTATAATAAAAAAATAAGAAATCCAGCAATCAATCAGCATCAACAAAAGTGCTCCCTGTCCTTTAAAATGCTTTATACTGTGGACTTTGTGAATACTCTGAATGGCTGGCAGCCGTGCATTAAAACCATTTCATGCACACGTAGTCTGACTCATGTTGAACATTTCTAATATCCGTCCGCAACGCAGCCTGTTCCATTGGCAACATTAAACAGGGCACAAGCAGCGCAGCTGTCAGCAGTAACAACAACTGCAGCTTTCAGCAACAGCGTTGTACAACACATGAAAAATAAATTAACGTTCTCATTTGTTTCTTTGGCAAATGACGATGGTATAAGTGGGTTAATCAACTTATAGGTGTGTAGACACATTGTAGACGGGAGGTGGGGTGCGTCATTCTACCTGACCGATACACACGTGGAGTCTTCCAGTGTGTGTATGCTAAATGATTTCATTGGCCTAGAGACAGGAAATGGGTGGAAAAATACAGCTATACTACAAAATTACGAAAACGTCATCCTGTCCTTAAAGGTGGAATGACGCACGTGCGCTACCTCCCATCTACAATGGTTTAAACGGTTTTAAGACACCTCCCAGAGGTAGCTGTTCTTCGCCGGTGCGTTGTGCCTGAAACCCGTTTAACGCACGTCTACCCATTGCTTAACCCTGACTTTAAAATAGTTTGCTGTCTCACATTTCTCTGATTTCTCCTCTTTCTGTCCTCATCCAGTCCCCTGCTGCCAACCTTGAAAAACAAGGTGAGCCCCACCATCACCGAGAGGGGAGAAATGCTGTGAGCCGCCGCCGCCACAACTCTTCTGATGGCTTCTTCAACAACGGTTCCCTGCGCGCTCCAACAGGTGACAGTGTACATCAATGACCCCTCTTTCCTCTTTCCTCTCTTTCCTTAACGCTGGAGGAAATGATACGGTGCTTGTTGGGACATAACTAAAATGTAGATGAATGAACCAGTGAGATGATGACCTGACTGAAAACATCAGTGTGAGTAGACGATGTCATCAGTCAGGATTCCCAATAGACAAAGTAATTAACACCTCTCAAATACATACCCAGTGTTGCATCTTTCGCTGGCGTTGGTTTATGTGTTTGCAGGTGTACATAAGAAACTGAACTACGTTTTGAACAACAGCTATGTCCTCCATAGAGGAAGTGAGATGAAGGATGTGGCTCTTTGGGCAAAGTTGAACATTAAACTCTGGTTTTCATTTGTGTAGTCTGCAAGGGTTCCTCTGCCAACACAGCATGTCTGCCCAATGTTGTCAAACTGCTCAATAAAACAAAGGTCTTCAGCTGTTGAGTTTGGGGCTGACAAAGACTGAATGTCTTTGTATGATGGAACCGAAGGTTGTGTTCATTCTGATGGCATTTTGTTTTTTTCACAGTACATTGAAATTGCTGTTTGACATCCTCTGTGTGTGTGTGTGTGTGTGTGTCTTGTGCAGGTGATGGCTGGCAGCAGCCCTCTCTGCTTCTGAGGCATGACTCTGTGGACTCTGGAGTGGCCAAAGGAGGGCATGGTGGCCTGGCAGGCGGGTCGTGTTGGAAGGAAACACCCAGCTGGCATGGAGCTCTGCGGGGCACCCAGGACAGCCACCACCACCAGGGACGCCACCCCAAACGGGGAGGAGGCGACAGGGACAGGCAGGGGGGGCACCGGCAGCGCAATGGTAACTTCAATCCCCGGAAGGGCACCTCGTACCAGGACAAGTTCCCCAACGAGGAACGCAAAGATGGCAAGGATGACAAGCTGAAGTTTGTGGAAGAGGACTTTGTGAGTACCAATTGTGCCCCTGACCTTGGCATACATCGTGTGTGACAGAGCTGGGTTGACAGATAAGATGTGCACCGCTGCAGCAGTCGTAATCTGTCAAATGAACAAGGTTCAGACCGTAGTCTGTAGGCCTCAAATACTGATGTTAGAGTTCTAAACTGACATCACCAGTGTGTATATTATTATATTACACCATTGTTCTCATACCACAATTCTTCCTGTCATTTTTTTTAATGAATGATCCTAAGAAAAGGAAACCTTTTCCATTGAACAGTTCCTACTAGACTCTACTCGGTTTGGTTCTAGACACTGTTAATCATTACTATTTGATACCTCCTTGATGAGAGTGCTCACATCACGGCAATGACTGCGAGAAACTGCCATGACGGTGTTTTCTACACAACTCAAACGCAACACCAATGGCAGCGATGGCGAACTTGCTGCTCAGTTTGTGCATTTGTATGACAGACGAGAGGAGAAGATAGCTGGAGCAGGATACAATCACAGAGCCAAAACTCCACTTCTCACTGTGGGTCTCTGTGGCTCGCTCCGCCCAGTTCTCTATGAATGATCGCCCCAGCCACCAAACACACAAATGTCTGGACTTCATCGAGGAGGAAACAGGGTCGTTTTTGCACACAAGCCAAGTTAAATGAGCATTCGACGAGGAATAAAGACCTGTAGAGCTATTGCCGGTAAAATTGCCCATGGACTCTGAGTTGACGGTAGCTCTCGGAACTGCACCGTTGTAGATAGTGTAGTTGCAGCTGAAAAAAAAAAGCTGAGTAGAGTCGAGACAAGTCGAGTTGTGCTAGAATCTAAGTAACTCTAGCTGACTCACCTCAGCTGAGACATTT
Organism: Aeoliscus strigatus; assembly: GCA_901007665.1. Classification (NCBI taxonomy): domain Eukaryota; kingdom Metazoa; phylum Chordata; class Actinopteri; order Syngnathiformes; family Centriscidae; genus Aeoliscus; species Aeoliscus strigatus. The sequence goes on from CAAKHB010000956.1 coordinate 175,767, forward strand.
TCCCTAAATGTCCAGGGATCGTGGCTCATTGTGTGCGCTGAAGGCGGATAAAAACAATGTTGTTCTGTAGAAACACTACAGTGTTAAATGCCAGAAAAGAGCCACATGACACTGTTGTGTAGGCAGGATTTGTAGTTACAGGGTCAGTGATATTCAGAAAGAGGTGTGTGTGTGAGTGTGTGTGTGGGAGGGGGGTGGTTCCTGGTCAGGTAACAGAAGTCAGTTGTGGTTTGGAGACTCTGCAGTAGTTGCGAATCAGAGCAATAGCAAAAACATTTCAACCTGTTTTAGATTGCCTATAGCATCACTGTCAGTCATAATGTGCTGAGTCATGTTATTCACCTGCTAAATGTTTTGTGTTTTCAGCCTTCCCTCAACCCTGAAACAACTGGAAAGCCTGGGTCTCAGTTGAGAGCTGTGGCTCCGCATGCTGGAGTTTGGGGTAAATGGAACCATTCTGATCACTGTTGTCCAGGAAAATAAGTCTAAGCTGGAAGGTGTAACATCACGTGACAAATGTCCTGATTATGTTTCAGAAAACCCCCCCAGTGGAAAGCAGATGGTGTCTAAAATGCTGGTTATCAAGAAGGTTTCCAAGGAGGACCCCAGCACAGCTTTCTCTGCAGGGTTCGCCAGTGCTGGTGTCCTGCCCACTAATGGCAGCAAAGCTCCCATCGCAGGCTCCAGTGTCTACAAGAATCTGGTCCCAAAGCCTGCTGTGGCCCCCACCAAAGTACGCCAGCTGACTCAGTCCTCCCAGGTATCTGTTTGGTCACTGGTTCTTTTCCTGACACACGTGTCCTCGGTGTACAGAGCACCCAGTGGAAATCCGGTGGTCGAGAGATCGCAAAGTCTGGTCTGCACATGCCCGGCCGAGATTCCGTCTTTACCAGCCCCGTCTCTGCAGCCAAACCCAGCACGCCAGTCAGTGCACCACAGCACAACAGCACGAAAGAGGTAATCTTCAAGAAAAAACATCCGTCTTTGTTTCAGGCGCGACTTCCTGCTGACATGTAGAACTGCACAGAAGGCAAAATGACACATTCCACAGAAGCTCTGTGCTTGTACTGTAACTCCGTGCTGTGCATATGTAGCTTTTCTTTTCCTCTGCAGCCTAATGACAGGTTTCATTTCCACATAGTAATTACTGCTAGCGTGGCTGGTGGGAGAGTTTCACACGTGCACATCAAGGTTTTTTTTCTGTGCCAGACTTCCTGTCTTTGGTTGAGTGTGTTAGAATCAGAAAGACGTTTCTTGTTCTTGGACATTGTACAAAGAAATTGGAAGCGCTGCTCCTGATCAGTGCAAATCACACGTATAGAAAACAAAACCTGCAACATATGAATAAGAACATTATATATACATAAACGTAGGACCAGAATATTCAAATGTTTTAATAAATACATTCAGAGGTAGCTGATGATGTCTCTCTTATGTCAGACATTGCTCAGGAACAAACAGTGAACTCATGCTTTTTTTGAACAAACTCTTTTTGGTTAAAAATGAATGAATGATGAATGGTTATGAATGAATATTCACAGACCATCCATTTGTGGGACTAAATATTTGATATATCACCATCATCCCTTAAAGCCTTGGAGATCATTCTTTAAGTCCCAGACATTGAATTCGTTCAGTAACAAAAATGATTTGTTTTTAAGCAGCCAAATGTCGGTAACCGCTTCTATGCTGCATGTTGAATAGTTTATGTTGTCGTATATAAATGTCTGCTGCAGCTTAACCCACCGTGACTTTCATGATTAATGGCAAATACGATTTATCCCGACATCCCTAGTTTCAGAGTTACCTCCTTTATGTAAGAGTTTGTCTTTTGTTCATGGCGCTCTTAAAGAAAAGTTACTCCTGAGCAGCTGTAAAATGTTATCAGGTCATGAAGCCATTGAATCCATGAACAAGGTGAAAAGGAATGAACGTTCCCTGTCATACCTGCAGCACCCTTCCAGCACGACTCCTCCCATAGACATCGCCCCATCCAGGCTGAAGCTGATGCGCCGTGGTCCAGACCGTAAGAGCGAGTTCTTGCGAGCTCTGAAGGACGAGGGCACCGGAGAGTTAACGACGAGCAGCAGCCCAGGGACGTCAGGGGAGGTAGGAGACACTCCACCCACGGCTCTCTGGAACGATGACGTGAATCATAAGCAGACCAACAAACAAATTACTGGCCGTAGGTGGAGGCAGCGGCTCAGTGGATGATGCAGTCACACTCTACATTACTACGACACGCTGCGTTGTTTAGGAATGTTCTGTGTTTCAGGGTGAAAGCAGCACCCCAGAGCCCAAAGCCTACAGCGAAGAAGTCCACGAGAACGGTCTGTCCTACTCCCTCAGTGACTCTGACACCGAACACCTGTCCAGCTCCCTGGAGGCAGAGCACAGGTAGGACACACACACACACACACACACACACACACACACACACACAGTCACACTCCTGCTCTCTCACACACTATCACAGACAGTCATATACACATTTATTCACACACACAGAGTAAACTGCGCTGAAACTGACTCTGCTGTAGGTTGCTGAAGGCCATGGGCTGGCAGGAGTACCCAGAAAACGATGACAACTTCCTGCCCCTCACAGAGGACGAGCTGAGAGAGTTCCAAACAAAAACTGAGCAGGTGAGCTGCTGTTCGTCATCTATCGGCCATATTTGTGAATGCCACATGAACAGACTCGCTAACCCCAGACTTGTCCGTGTGCAGCTGAAGAGGAACGGCATCCAGAGGAACGGGGTTCTCCCGAGGGCGCGGGGTGTGACCCTCCACTTCACCCCCTGGAGGAGTGTGGCGGAGGCGCATGTCGAGGAGGGCTCCGAGTCCGAAACCAGTAGCAGCAGCCAGACCTCAGATGACGACGACGACTGCATCAAATCCTAACGTGGCTTTATGGAACAAAAAAAACAAAATGACACAACAGGCAACATCACATCCCAGCAAGCAAATCCCCTCTTCCTCTGTCATCTTTGTTTTTAGAGCACCATTTTGAATTTCATTTGTTTTGATTTTTTGTTGTTCTTGCACAAGGGAAAAACCAATCATATCCCAGTGAAGGGGGAGATTCCTGCTCTGCCAGACGTCGTTCCCTGCGTTTCCTCCTTCACTGCAGTCCCTGCCCTTTGACCCCACACCCTCTCCCCTTCTTCCTTTTTCTTCCTCGCTTTGTGGAACTGAAGTGTTCATCAAGAAAAGAAGGGCAATGAATGCACACTTGATTCTGCTTTAAACAGACTAACTCATTTCATTGATGATGCTGATGACACATTATTAATGATATTAATAAAAATTGGTTCCTGACAAGCTGATATGTTTCAATATGAATCTGGCTCCTGTGGTGTTTGAGTGCATGCGATTTCGTTGAGAGCTGTGGTTTCTCTTCAGCGGTACAGTGGAAACATGCACATTCAAACAGGAGCAGCAGTGGAGGAAAGAATTATTGATCTGCTCCGACAAGGTTTTCTTTAACTGTTATTGAAGCAGAAAAATTGACTTGTCAACCCAAAGCAAATTCAGTGCTTGTAATTAGTATTTTTACTTTGCAATTTGTGCTTTTTGTATTTAGTGCAGGATGTTTTTATATATACATTTTTTTTCAAGGTAAACAGATCAGATCTGCTAGAAAAAAAGAATTAGAATTGCTGTAAATGTATTAACTTATCGGAGCATTATAAATGTGAGTCGGAAGTGCAGCTAGAATGAGATTTTATGTAAGTTTCCAAACAAGTTGAACATTTCACAGCAAACAGCGTTACGATGGCTGCGTTCATTTGAGCCCAAACACAAACATCCCTCGTCACCCTGTCTCTGCATTTCTTCTGTGTTGATTCACGTGTCTGAGATGGGAACTGTTGTACCGTATTAAAAAGAATAGACTATTCAGGAAGTTTGGTAGTCACAGAACACATACTCATGTCATCAAAAGATGGTTCTCTGGATGAAATTTAAGATTGAATATAATGTACAGTTAAAAAGTGGGTCCGAAAATGTTTAGGAAACTTCTTTATTGTCACCATCATGGGTTACATGAACATACAAAACAAATATATTTACAAGATTACAGTTATGGCACCAGTAAGAACTTCCTGGCATGTGGCTGGAACTTGTCCCTCGTCTTGACCTGGAAGGAACTCAGCTTCACTGACTGGAGAGAGAAGTTTGTTTAAGCTGCAACGAAAACTCACCAGTGTAAAGATCAGTGACTTTAAACAGCTGCAGTTTCTCACCCCTCCACCTCCATCTTGGTCGCGTGACCGTTAGCATCTCCCTTGTGAACGCCGTTAGCTTCTCCGTTGGTTTTGTGCTCGCCATTTGTGTGAGGTCCCTGCAACCCATTTGTTAGAGCGCCATCTTGCTTCACCTTCTTGATAGAACCTTCCTTCACAGGACTCTCCTCCTGTTTCCTCTGGACCACACGAGGAGATGAAAAATTACTTTTTGTTTCAAGTCGTCACTTTGAAACAGATTATGAGTGTAGCTGCGCACGCACTCACCTTCTTTCTGACGAGGTGGGAGATGTCTGAGACTGCGGCGGTGGGGGCGTGTACCTTAGCGCTGCCTGGGCTGGTTGATGTGCTGTTAGTCTGAGAAAGAAGCCATTTCAATGTAGGGGACAAAATTCTACGCAAAATTCCACTTGCTCCGGTTATGTGTCTGTGCAAACGTCAGGGTCCACCAGGGACAAGTCGCAAGCTCATCGCAGGACCTACATACCTACATACAATTCATAGTGACCAAGTAATCTCAGCATGCTTTTGGAGGTGGGACGAAGCCAGAGTACCCAGAGAGAACCCACGCATGTAAACTCCAGAAGACCACCAGGAGCCTTCTTGCTATGAGCTGACAGTGATCAGCTTCATTCTTAAAATGATTCCTTCCGTGTGCTGAGATACTGTGTCAGCATACTTACTGTTGAAGTGGAGGAGGGGTCACTATTGTGTCCAGAACAACCAGGAAACGCAGACGTTCCGTCCTAAGTGCATTCAAATACATATTACACATACGGACTTACTGTAGTTGTTGCTACGGTTTAGGAACGTCTGCTCACCAGTGCTCCTTTCCCCGCCTCACTGCCTCTCCTCAGAGCTTTCAGGCCTTCAGTTGCATCCTCCACCTTCTCCTGGATCTCCGGCAGCAGCGCCGTCAGCTCCTCCATCTCCTTTCTTTCATCTAGCAGGTCCTCTGGGCCCGAAGCTTTTTCTATCAGCTTCGTCAGGTTCCCTGCAGCACAAACTGGCCACGTTAACCATCGAGTCACTTGTGGCACAATCGGTTACGAGTCATGTGCAGAGTTCGAGGCTTACCCAGCCTGTTCTTGATGACGGCGATGGAGCGATGGAGCTGCTCGATGGACTCTTCGTACTGCAGGTTGAGGCTGAAGGTCAGCGCGAGCTGGTAGGACGTCTCAGCCAGCAGCCGGCTGTCTGAGTCCAGGTATTTCAGCTGCAGCTTCAGACACTCCTGGAAATCCTCCACTGCTTGGCTGTAGTTTCCTGGAGGAGATTTTAATTTGGAATTCTGACGTTCTAATCAACTACTGATCAGAGAGGTTTATCGGACAAATGAAGAGCCCATTTGTTTTAAATTGTGTACCTGTGCAGAGCAACACACCCACTAGCGGCTGATGCCCCGTGTGCGGAGGAATCAAATATTTATGAAAGCAGCTTTCAACTTTTGTACCTGATTCAGCAGAAACTTCACCCAGTTTCAGGTGAGCCTGTGCTGCCATCAGCTGATCCTCTGCAGCGTCTTTCCTAAATCAGCCATAAAAAAAACAAAAAAACAAAAACTGAATACAGCTGTTGGTCAGTGACATGCACACATCATGAATCAAAGCTGGTTTTCCCAGGAACCTTGTGTAGATAACTTTAGCCACTTCCAACATCTCCCAGGCCAGCTGAAGGTTCCCCACCTCCTCCTCCTCGTCGCTCTCCTGACAACACAAACACCTTTTAAGTCCACGCCTGATGACATCATACCCACATGTGCAGACATTTGTTTATGAGTGCACTAGTCCAGTACCTTTCCAGCAGCGTCTCCTTCACCTCGTCCTTCGGCATCATCGCCATCTTCCTCCTTGTCTTCTTCAGTGTCTCCATCGTCTTCCTGCAGCTCGTCTGTGTTATCATCTGCTTCCTTCTCACACACAGTTTCGTTTTCATCTGATCTGCTTCCGCTGACGTCACTCTTCTTCTCTGCGTCGTCCTCCTTCTCTGCTCCCTCTTTTTGAGCGTCACCGCCATCCTTCTCCACATCTGTGCTCTGTTTATCTTCACTTCTCTTCTCTGCCATGGCGTCATACACTTGATCCCGCAGCTCGTCCCTGGTCTTTTCTGTTGCGACATCAGAGACAGTCAGGACGATGTTCTCCTGTTATTCAGACAGGTGGTGATATTCAAAAGGTTTCCTCACCGTCAACATTGTCTGTGCTCTCAACCTCGGAGTCCATGGGTTTATCTTCGTCGTCTCCCTCAGGCACCCCCTCGAGAGCGTTGCCAAGGACCGAGTTCTCCATCCTACAACAGCACATATCAGATGTGAGTTCAACGAATGTCGTAGTTGAACTCACTGACAGAATGTAGAATTCAAGTAATAGCTGAGGACTGACAGGAAGGATTTGAAGAATAAAAACAGGAGCGCACCGGGCCAAATCCAACAGGGCTTTACCGCACCAGAAGAAAGCCTCTCCACACTCGTCCGCTGTGTCTCCATACTTCTTAGCTCTGGAAAAAGACAAAACAAATGCTATTAAGCTCAGATGACCGTGAACAGGAGGTAAATCTTTTAATCTATATTCATTTGTAGCTAGGAATCAGCTGAGGGCACCATCATAGCACATCATTTATTAAATAACAGGACAACAGGTCCTATATATTATAGGACTTGGCTTACATTTTTACCCACTTATAGTATGTTTATTATTTATTATTATGACATCCATACTGAAACTGACAGTCGTGTCTGTGACATCTTTAATACCATTTTACTGGTGATGATGCTTATGTGTCATTCTATTTCTACCCTCATACCCTTGGAGGTTTAACGGGACAAACCCACAGCATGCCGCAGGCCTCCTGTAGGGAGCTCACAGCCTCCACCACCTTCCCAGTCACCAGGAACTTCTTCCCGGCGCCGACCAGCTTGTTGGCCTCCTCCATGTCTCTGTCCATGTTTCAGTTTTCTACACTGGACAGAGAAAGAGAAGAATGAGAAACGGTTCGTCGTGTCGCTCTGCGCCCTTACGACTGAACAACCCGTTTGAGACATGAGAGAACACTTACGCGGAGGAGCTGGTTTTCTTGTGTGAACTTCGCCTTCCGATCATCTGCCCCCAGCCCGTCAGTGTTCTCGTTTGCATTTGGCGCCAAATATGTGTGCTCCTTTCCGGTACCACTTCCGGGTTGAAGCCCCAGCGCGGGAGACTTCTTAAAGGGGCAGGCAGCACGAGCCGCTGCTGAGTTATTGATGCAAACACCAGGTTAGTTTAAAGTAAATGCTCATTCATATGCCACAGCAGATAAGGTCCCATAATTAACACAGTGCAAGTGTACTGTTTTTTTCTATCTTGATGTTATTAGTGTTATTTATGCATGTACTGATTCCTGACAGCTTGTATGTACATTTCTTGAGTTGTTTATCACTGAATAATGAATAACGTGAGTGTGTTTTGTGTGTTTATGTGCAGTAAATGCTGCTGTCACTGCCTGGTGTGATGAATAGTGATTGTCCTACTCCCCCCTGAGCTCCTCCTGCTGATTTCACCGCCACTGCCTTGTTCAGACAAGTCTGGACCTGGCATCCAATCACTTTCACACTGAGACCAAACGACCTCAGCCCCCTGAATCTGAGATCATCAGTGGCACCGCTTTCATTCATTTCGTTCACTTGGGAAACCTCGGTAGGTGTGTGTATCTGAATGATACCAACGTGCCGTACCGAGGTGTGTTAAAGGTGGTGAAAAATTTGTCTCTTACTCACCCAAGACACAAGTAAATAATAAAGGAATAGTTTCATATTTCATGATAAATACACTTTTATGAATAAACCTATTGCAGCTGGTTATCTAAGCTTTATGCATAAGCATTGTTGAGGAAAAAAATAACGCCTATATTCTATGGTAACCAAAAGAAAGGGAAAAATAATGTGTCAATGAGAGATCTGTAGTGGTGCTGGTAGGTGAACCTACCAGCGATTGTTAAACTCTTCTTCCTGCCTTTATTTGACAGGTCAAAGTGCAGAGAGGTGGAGGCAGGAAGAGGTATATGTTTCCTACAAATGCACCACTGGGCTTGTTGGTTGCAAGCTGTGCTAAATGTTTTGGGCCTGAAGACTAATGTATGAGGAAATTACGTAAAGCTATTTAACAGCATTCATTTGTTAACTTATTTCTACATGTGTTCACCAAAACTGAACCAGTGTTGAACAGCATTCAATAACACTTTTACTTAACATGTCTTGAATATATAGTAAATTTTCAAATTCTAGCCATGATGATGATCGTAGGTGTCATTCATATATGTTTACTTTGGAATCAACATGGGAGCAGATGCTCTAATTATGGGCAGGGTGGGATATAAGAGAGGGACACAGGGCGCCATTTGATCACTGCTGCACTCGTAACAGGAGGTTATTGTGTGTGTCCCCTCTTATCTGGCCCTTGATGCAGTGTCCATGGCAACAGTAGGCAAGCACATCATTTTGTGACAGTGGTGAGGTGAAACATATAGATGCAAACAGCCTTTGGTCTGTAGACATAAGGTTTCCTGAAAAACCTACAGGTTGCATTCATTTTTAGTTCATTGAAAAACAATATTTTTCATCAGCACTGTTAAATGTTTGTAGTAAAACAGGTACCTAACATAATCTACTTCCACGTAACACTAATTATCTTTTAATGTTGTCTTAGGCTTGTTGCAGTGAACAGACTGAACTTACAATATTATAAAAACAGTTGACAAAAGATTATTCCAACATTTAGAAATGGAGGAAGCATTACAGTCTCTGATACAGCTGGTAGTGTCAAATGCTGCAACGCAGATGAGGAAATGAGAGTGAAAAATCTCTTGTGTAGCCTGCAGATGAAGTACAAAATGTTGCAACAGCTCACACCCAAAGCAGCAGGTCCAAGTGCAAATATAATCATGACATGGCACGAAACATCACGGAAACAGAAGATGGAAATTGGCCACTAAATACAACTTTTATTTCAGTCTTCCAGTTTCCAGTTCTTTTCACATTCATTGTCTTACTGACATGACTGGCATATTTGACTTCAGCTCACAACCAAATCATTTAATCAAGTGGGCTGCTTGATGCTGCTGGTCCAAAGCTGGGGGTTCACAGCATACAATTAATAAACAATAATGTTTGATGTGTGACTGGGAAGAAGGATGTGAAATCAGTGTACTGGGTTTTCATGAAGAGTGAGGCGTACTGTGACCAACGCAGCACACAACATTACAATAACCATGTGATCATCATCATCTCCAGCCTTGGGTCTAGCCCCTGGTGTCCTCTCCTGAAAGAATGTGTTTGTTCAGTCGTTTGACTTTCTGACTCCGGTGTGACATACTATACCCTATGAACCTACCCACTGTCCTTTCCGTGACTTTTAAATGAATGGATTCATATAACATTTTTCTGCTTATTAGATAGAATGATACCTGTCAGTTTTTTGTGATCTAATGAGTTACTGTCTGAGATAAGATAAACCTGAAAGACCAACTTTAGAGTGCCTTCTCATCATTACTGTGCTTTTTCTTTTATTGTTAGTTCTTTTTTCGTGCACTGGAGCAACAATAATTCCATGAAGACAGAAATGTGCAAAGTCATGCTGCGTGGTCACTAGACTGGAGAGAGGGCGGAGATCACGTTATGAAGGATGTTACCGCGAGAAGTCAGATGTTGTATAAATCCCCCGTCGACCTGAAGTTCAGCACTTCTCCCTGAAGGCGCCTGAGAAGAGAACGAGTCAGAGGTACGTCTTACATAAGAATGTGAACTATAGAAATGATGTCGGCTTTTAAAAGGAGATTTGACATGTTACAGGACACACCGTTGGTTATGTTGTGGTATTTGGATTTACAGCAGTTCAACAAGTGGGGTTTCAGGAGATGGTTGTCCTCAATCAGTGAGAGTTAGCACGTTTATTAAAAGTGACGGTCGATGTTTGATAACAATTTTAAAAAATATGTTAGTGAATTATTAGCTGAGAGAGGCAAAAGTAACGTTTATCTGTGTAAACGCGACGTTTTTAAGGCAGCAGAGATTTAATTCAGCCGAGAATAATAGATTGGATTTTACGCAGCAATTTAAGGAAATACCGAAGAAGAAATGGACACGGCTTCGGTTGTGAAGGTTTGCCCTGCAAATAAACGAAACTGCTGTAGTTTTTTTCATCTTCTTTATGTTAACATTATGAATAACCAGATTCATTCGTGTAATTAGAGTTTAACTTGATTCTGCCCTAATGTTTGACTTTAATAACACAATGATAAGCACAACAATAAGAATGAGTGATATTATGCGTAATATGAGTAATAACTTGTTCATGACTACGTTTGTAGTTACGTACGTTATCATTTGTGTATTTTCATTAGTACATTTCAAACAGAACACGAAGTGAGATAGAGAGCAAAATCATAAATTGTTCCTTTTTCCTGTATTTCAGTCAAATTAAAGATGGCTGCAGGCAAAGCACAAATTGGGAAGCCGGCCCCAGACTTCACAGCCAAAGCGGTAATGCCGGATGGACAGTTCAAGGACCTCAGGCTGTCAGACTACAGAGGTACACATTGGTCCCATTCACTGTGCAGTGGAGCTTCTGCTTTGAAGGCCCCGCCAGCGATTCATTGCTTTGTGATCCCACCGATTGCTGAATTAGCACATCTACATGACTAAAGAGACGAATGCTCATTCCTCTAAATTCATCATGTTCATTGTCATGATAATTAATAGCTTTTATTTCTATCATGCAGGAAAGTATGTTGTCTTTTTCTTCTACCCACTGGATTTCACCTTCGTGTGCCCGACTGAGATCATTGCATTTAGTGACGCTGCAGACGAATTCAGAAAGATTGGCTGTGAAGTCATTGCTGCCTCCACCGACTCACACTTCTCCCATTTTGCATGGTATTCACACGGTTTCACACATGAACCACAGTGGTTAAATATCTTTGCTTTTAGAGTGTTCACATTTTTGTTTTGTGTCATCACAGGACCAACACACCAAGGAAGCAGGGCGGCCTGGGTGCCATGAACATTCCCCTGGTGGCCGACACACGCCACACCATCTCCGCAGATTATGGTGTACTTAAGGAGGATGAAGGCATTGCCTACAGGTGCGTTTATGGAGTTGTCAGAAGCAATGAAGCCACAATTAGTGTGGGGTTCAGGAACTTGTACACTTTCTTAAATCATTGTGTTTCAGGCATCGAATGGGAAATAATATATATCTTTATTTTAATTTTAGGGGACTGTTCATCATTGACGACAAGGGCAACCTGAGACAGATCACCATCAATGACCTTCCAGTTGGACGATCTGTTGAGGAGACTTTGCGTTTGGTCCAAGCATTTCAGTTCACTGACAAACATGGAGAAGGTAAACAACTGCTGGAACATACTACAGATGTGTCCCTCCGTAAATACAATCTTTACTATGTTTTTGGCTACATCATGAGAAATAATTGTATGATAATCATCGTAGGACATACTCAGACCAAACACAGTCCAGGTGTTCTAGGTTATTTGTTTAGTTGTCACAAGTGAAGCAAGAATCTCTGTCTCCAGAAGCAGAATCACCCAAACAAGTGGCACTTACAGTTTGATGAAATTAAATGAAATAGGTAATAATTCTGAAGTAACCATCATCATACTGAAATAACCATTAAAGAATAAAATTTGCCTTTTCAGCTGATCAGCTGTTTGATGCAGTGTCACAGGATTTTCACACTCCTGAGGTGAACTCACGTATTTGTGCGTTTATCGTGTCTCATTTTGACAGAGAAAAGCAGAAGCGTCTCCTTTTGGCTTATTACTCCAACTATATGTTATAAATAATGTGTATGTACATGTTTTGACATGTCTTTTTAAGGACACAGCCAGGACTCATTGTAGACTTATCTTTGCAGTCTGTCCAGCTGGCTGGAAACCAGGAAGTGACACCATCAAACCCGACGTCCAGAAGAGTAAAGATTTCTTCTCCAAGCAGTAATGAGTCCAAGGCCAGAGTCTGCTGTCTACTATAGCAGATATCATATTGAGACATTTCTAGAGAATAATACTATTATAAGTGAGCTTCATTCTTGTGGAGGAGAAGAGTTTTCATTGTCAACATTCTGTGTGTCCTGTTGTCTGCACAAAAAAAGTGATCTAAATGTGTAGCCTGATGTTGTTGCTGTAATATAAATTATTTTTACTATTTGGCTGTTTTCTGTTGTATAGGTATAGGTATAAAGGACCAAACAGACAAACGCATTTTGTTGTTGTTGTTGTTGTTGATGTTTTTACAGCAGACAAATGATATTTAAGATAAATCCTCCAAATAAAAAGTACAATTTTCCTAAAGGACCATATTTACCTCAGGAATCACAGGAGTGTTATGACTTACAGCCTCTTATTTGGTGTCAGTCGGATCACTTGTATCAGGTAAATGTTGAACTGTAATAACATAGAAGCCTCACTTACTCACAATGTCAGGTGGGTATACAGTTAAATTCATAATACAGATAAATAAAATGGTGGTGGACAAACAACCTCAGAATAGTCTGTTACATGATACACTTTATAAAAAGGGAGCCAGGCTAGATTTCTCCTTAATGAGCTTACACACATCTTATGTCTCAAGTTGGTCTCAAATGTCAGCTAAGTTGCAATTGATACCATAATATTGACAAGCATATTGTCAGACACAGCAATGATGTCCACAGGGGGATGGTTTAATCTGTCCAGTTGAAGACATGTTTTGGCGGGAACGCGTTATACTAACTCAAGCATTTAGCTAGCTGTCGATTCGGGTTCATTCATTTATCCCAGGGCACACAGTCATTTGGCTTCAGCCACCGCTGCTTTCTAATTAAATAGATGTAGGATAGACTGACCAAAGTGTTAGACGATTCTGTTGTTGTTATTATTATTCTTATTAGAACGCTTGTTGCAATTAGCTAAGTGTCGCTGGTTATAAAGTGTGGTTGTTGGTCACCATTAGCAATCCTAGCTAGTTCGAGCACGTAATGGCAGCGGGGAAGATGTGCAACAGAAAGGAGGCCTGCGATGAGGTTTGGAAAGTTTTGTACTACTGACAGTTATACATGGTTGTGATTACTAGCAAGGTAACTGACGTAATTTTTTAGTCCTATTTGTTGGACACTTTAGATGGGTTGATTACGCCATCTTGTGGCTTTCAGCTAAGTAAGCTTCAACGTTTCCTCCCGTTGAATGCGTTTCTAATTTTAAAGTGGACCGGGTTGTTCATAAATGACCTGAAGACTGAGGATGGGTCCCTGCTCTTCATCAAGAGGATGATGGCTCTTACTATTTCATCCATCACCTACCTCCGAGGCATTTTCCCGGAGGACGCCTACCGGTCCAGATATCTGGAAGGTGAAATTCCCAGTGGTGAATGCAAACTTTCAATCGAAGAATATACTACTACTACTACTACTACTGATAATAATAATAATAATAAACGTTCCAAATTATAAATCCTTCTTGTTTTTATTTGTTGTTTCTATTTCGTCAGATTTGTGCATCAAGGTTTTGCGACAAGACTGCAGCACTCCTGGTGCAAGCAAAGTAGTGAAATGGTAATTATGTTTCTACTACAATCCCCCAGCGTACTGAAATCTGCATCAGATGACACCAACTCAAGTCTGGTGGTACAGCCAGAGCCACATTATCAAAACAGAGGGATTATCTGATGTAGACTCAGATAAATAGGTTTCATATCCCGATTTTGTCCTGTTTAATCTTTTATCCAGGATGATGGGCTGCTTTGATGCCTTAGACAAACAGTATGTGAGTAGAATTGCCTTCTTTATATTTGTAATGTCGTTCAGTTTTACCAATCCAGTTTTTACAATGATCTCTCCATAGCTCCAAGTTGTTTTCATTGGGGTAAGGAAATCTCGTCAGTACTTCATATACGCTTACACAAACAGCTTACACAAAACTTGACTGTATTTTGATTTTGGACTCTAGGTATACACCAATCCAGAAGAACCCAATGTAAGTGCATTAACATTAATATTAGCAAAGATGTTTTCATAAAATAATCCTTTGTCCTACAGTAAGGAGATTAAGTGTCAGAGCGGCAAGCAGTAGTTGTGGTATACAAAACATATACAGAAGGTGGTGATATGAAGATGTACTGTACATTCATCCACTTAAGGTGTTCTGCCAACCTGTGGACATTGTGTATGATGTATTTATTTGTTTAGTATTAGCAGGTATTTAAGATGCTGAAGCAATACTGAGTATTTATAGTGTAGTCTTTCCTAATGTATGAATGTATGTGTGGTCTCCTGGGAGCAGCAACCTGTATGTTTATTTTTCTAATTTTGTAGTGCATTGCTGAGTCCTACAATTTCAAAGTCAGATACACAGAGAAGGGACCAGAAATGGACATTCTAAGGTTTGGAAATACATTTTATGTCAACACACCTTATGTTGTGATGCTGTTGGACTGATCAAATAAGCTTTGCGATACCACAGGAACAAGGATGTAAAGATGCAGGTCACACTGGAAGACACCAAGAAAGCCTCTGTGCTCCTCATCAGGAAGCTCTTCCTGCTCATGCAGAACCTGGACGCCCTTCCTAACAATATCTACCTCACCATGAAGCTCTACTATTATGACAATGGTGAGAAAATCTCAGTTAATTGATTGAGAACATTTCTTCTTATGCTGCATAGTGAAAACATCCCATTTTGTCCTTTCAGTCACTCCAGCTGACTATGAACCACCAGGCTTCAAGGAGGGCACATGTGAGAACATGTGGTTCGAAGGCACGGCTGTAGACTTTAAAGTGGGTGACGTTAAAACAAACTTCCACACGCTGCAAGTATGTGTGTCGGCTGAGCAAAGTCGTCTGGAGAAGCTTCAGGAAGAAAACCAGCTATGGGAGACCAAGCACGTCTCTCAGACAGAACCTCCAGTGAGCGAAACAGTCAAGGTAGGTCCAAAGGAAAGGTACGAATGTTACATGTGATGTACTGTATGTCATGTTTTCATGTTACTTGTTTGATTCTAGGACTCTTGGAAGACATGTGCTGGAGATCTGCCCTCAGAAGATGGTCAGTAAGTGCGCAGCTGTAGACAGAAAACTGACATTCACCTGACATGACTGATAATTGACTTTCCTCTATCCAGAGTCTGCCCAGTTTCAGAAACCAACAAAGACTTGGACAAAGGTAAAGTTGTAAATCATGACAGTACACGTAAAGGTCATCATACGTGAATATCTCATGAGATATTATTCAACAAATGCCCAATCACTACTTTGTGTATCTCAGAGGAAAGCAGCTGCCAAAAAACAGATAAGGAAGAAAAGAAGAATTTAGCTGCAAAACTTTGGTTGAAGACTGATGGAACTCAGACACATTTGTTTATTGCTTTTCCCACAATAGCAACATGATAAATGTTACATTACATTTTATTTGAAAAGCAAATTTTTTCATTCATATAAAAATAGCCACAAGCCAGAATGTTAATAATACTAATTATAACACTGTACAAGAAATATATTTATATTAGCTCATGTTTTGAGATGTGTCTTTCTTCAGTGTTTATAAAAAATGTTGATTTGTTCAAGAAATAAAGCTTGTAAACATTTAAGAGTGTAGTGGTGCAAATACTGTGTGACAATAATACTCGCCGGTGCTGAAATCAATTCAAAATCCATTTTGGCACTCATGACGATATTTTCTGCTGTTTCAATTATTTCCATAATCAGATGTTACCTACGTATTTGCACTTGTGCTTAGCTTCCAGTCATCTCCCTCTATTGTTGACAGCATAGACATCTACCATGGACTGTTTTAAGGATGGACTGCAGCCCCACTGAGCTCCCAGCCCCCAAAGCTCCCAGAATGGTGGCTGTGCTGCTGTTGTCAGTTAATCTGTGTTCTTCTATCCCCACGTTTCCTAGAAGAGGCTGTCCACATTGCCCATCTCCACAAACACAGTCTTCAACTGTGTGTAGTATTCTACTGTCACCTGGCCGTTCTCCCGCCCTATGCCTGATAAAGGAAAGGATTAGAACTGTGATTAGTCTGTACTGAGATATGGTGTATACACATCTTTAACTCTCCTGCCAGCTCCTGACCTTCCTGGTCATTCTGATTAAAATTTGCTGTGTTAGGGTAATGTTATCATAACTGTAATACAGATCAACCCAGTCTGTAACTATCTGCCACTACTACTACTACTTCTACTCAACCCCTGATTACCTGACATTTTGAAGCCTCCAAAGGGAACCTCCACAGGGGTAATGTTGTAGTTGTTGATGAAACATGTGCCAGCTTTGAGGTGTTCAACCACACGATGAGCACGCTTGATGTCTCTGCAGAGGGAGTAATATGTCAATCTGGTTGATCTTGGTGAGTCTTGGTCAGTCATCCAATATCACACACACATATACCTACCTGGTGAAAACTCCAGCAGCTAGTCCCAGGGTGGTGTCATTAGCTCTTTGCAGCACCTCCTCTTCAGTTTCAAAGGACAATACAGACATAACAGGACCGAAGATCTCCTCCTTCACACAGGTCATGTCATCTGTACAACTGCCTGTAAGAGAGGATGAGATCAGCAGTGGGTATCCACACTGCTGATGTTCGTGCATGTGCAGTAGACGATTCTAATCCGCTTGTAGTACTGCAGCCAAAACTTTAAAAAAGTTATGTATGGATAGATTACCCAAAACACATGGAGACATGTAGTATCCACCTTTGAGTTTTGGGTCTGATGGGATAAAAGGTTCACCTCCACACAACACAGTTGCTCCCTAAAACAAATTCATGAATTCAATTTCTGTCATTAGGAATCTCTGAAGACAAAAACAGTTCATAACTAACACAGTTCTGTGGATTTTGGACATCTCGCATGTAGCAATTAGAGTGTCTGTATTAGAAAAGCAAACCATTCAAACAGGCCTACCTCCTTCTTTGCCCGATCCACATAGGCTAGGACTTTGTCTAGATGTGCCCGGCTTACTAGTGCACCCATTCGGGTGTTCTCTCGTAGTGGATCTCCAATCTCAATTGCCCTGGTCCTCTTCACCACCTCATCCACAAACTCAGGCATGATACTTCTTTGGACAAAGACTCTCGTACCGTTGCTACAAACCTGTGATACATTCATGACCAATCTAATATGAAGACATTTTTCACATTCTACCTCTTGTGTGTGCTGGTTCATGAAGATGCCAAAAAGTGAATGTCCAAAGCAGCCCACACTACCTGTCCTTGAGAAAGGAAGTTTGCCATGAGAGTTCCTCTCACAGCGTTCTCCAGGTCACTGTCCTGAAAGATGAGCAGAGGCGATTTCCCTCCAAGCTCCAGCGTCACTGGCTTCACCCCTTTGGATGCCATCGCCATAATCTGTGGGTCAAAGCAATCTCTCATTCTGGACGTCACACTTGTTAAATAGCTGTTCGACCATCTTATGAAGGATCTTCAAGTGTCTGTGATTAATTCTCATGAAAAAAAAATGTCAGCGTATATACCAGTAAATTATTGTAAGTAGTAATATGGTTTAACTTTGTACTAGTACATCCTTGAGTTGATGGGCAGTGTCCTCTTATTTGAACTTTGTGATACAGGTCCAACATGATGTGAGTAGCATTTCTCATTAGCAGCGATGAGAACATTTCTCTTAATGTTTGTGTTTTTATTCGACCAAAGGGGCATGTTATCTCTCAGTGTTGCGTAAAACTGACCTTCTGACCTGTTGGCACACTCCCTGTGAAGGACACCTTCGCGACATCGGGGTGGTGGCAGAGTAAGCTGCCTGTCTCCTGGCCTCCCTGCACCACGTTAAACAACCCTTTTGGAGCTCCAGCCTCAGCGTAGATTTCAGCCAACAAGACTGCTGTCACAGGTGTCACTGGTGATGGTTTGAACACCATGGCATTGCCTGGTTAAGGTGACACAAGAGAGAGAAGAGGTAAGAAATCAAATCGATCAAAAAGCAGACACTGCACACATCTCTGCCCAGCCTGTAGAGGTTTGCAGAAAATCTTTTGTGACATGAATATCCACAAGAGACGGATTCCAACAGGCAAATGGAGATCTGCTGTGCGACTACTGGTGTGTGACCACTTCAATACACCACCATCATTTAGTGTCACCAAGTCATGGAACTTGCTGTGATTCATCTACACGTCATCGGAATTTGCGTCATCATTGGCCTTTAGTATGTAAATATATACATACTATACACATGTATATTTCAAATGAACCAGTACAGTTCATGAAAAACACCTATAGTGAATACCTATATATACATATAGTGTTACCTTGTTTTGCTGTCGCTTGGACCTTCCGTTGCCTCATTCTCTACACAGACCCGGTATTTTATTTTTATTGTTACTTCCCTATAAATTGCATCTATAAATTGATACATTCATCTGAGGAAAGTATCAGCAGTAGGAGCTTTTTCTTTCTTTCAAGCTACAGATTTAATTATTTTATCAGTTTACTGCCTTCATTATGGCAGATGTTATTCTATAGCTGCTATATATGCTAATTTTCTAAAATGTTCTTAAGTTTAATAAGACTGAAAATAATGATTTTAATAGTTGTGTGTTGGTTAATTCTGTAAATACTGTGTAAGGTTGCTTCGTCTTGTGTACCTGTGTGTGTGTGTGTGTGTGTGTGTGTGTGTCTATTGTGTTTCAGAAAAAAAATAGCTTAGGCTCACTATTGAGTATTGTATTGACTAAGCTGAATTCTGGAATAAATTGCTAATTTAAAATATCCATGGGTAAACACACACACAAATCCAGCCTCTAACTATGGTGTAATGGATTCAGTGAGTAGCTACATTTCAAGCTTTAGCAGAATCTCATACCACAGGCGAGAGCTGGAGCTGACTTCCATGCAGCTATCTGGAACGGATAATTCCAAGCACCAATGCCCACACAGACTCCCAAAGGCTCCCTGCGCGTGTAGGCGAAAGATCCACCGGGCAGCTGGACGTGTTGACCTGGACACGTGAAAACAAAAGTTATGTCAGACCTACGACAGGTAGGTGAGCCTTAGAGAGCTAAATATTTGGGACAAACATGTTCACCAACCTGCCAGAGTAGTGGCTATCCCTGCATAATACTCGATGGACAATCTGGCAGAGTCCACATCCAGGCGGGCCTCTGTGATCGACTTTCCGTTGTTGACCACCTCCATTTCAGCAATCTCCTCTCTCCTGTTCTGTGCGTGAAAAGTGTGATACTCTGTTTAGAGAGTATACAAGTATACAAATGTAATGAAATTGTAACAATCCAGGACAAGATTGAGATGGACAGATGCAGACACTTTTGAGCACACACTTTGCTACAATTCATAGGTCTTAATAGAACCAATGAAATAAAACATACAAATGTATAATTAAAAAGCACACCTCAATAATATGGGCAGCTTCGATCATGACCCTCCCTCTCTCCATCCCAGACATCTTACTCCAACAATCAAAAGCTGATTTGGCAGCTTTCACAGCCTCATCAACGTCTGCAGCGGCACACGACTCCAAAGCACAAAGGATGCGCCCTGCAAAATGTGGTGGGATTGCAAATCAATCATACGGACAGTTGACTATGACAGCAGTGGGTTTTCTTTTTAATGGATTAGTGGTACCACTTAATTGTCCCTGGGGCAGCTCAAAGGTTCAGTCAAAAGTTCCAAGTAACAGTTTTATTTTCTTCAGACTTCAGAGAAACAACAAACAAAACAACTAAAGCTATCCCTATTCTGCCTGTTCAAAAATACAGAAAACAAAAGACAATCAGACTAACCTAACCTAACTCTAACTATCTAAGATGGGAAGAAAAATGGGATCAAGAAATAAAGATGTGGGCTAGAAACTAACACACTGGCTCTATGGTGACATGGTGATGATGGTGGTGACTATTAAATTATCATCACCATCTCATCCATGATTATTAATGGATGAGATGGTGAGTTCCTTGGTGTTAGATCCACTTTAATCCAAAGTCAACCTAAACGTGTAAAAGCATTTGGCAGCAAAAGCAGCAGAACACCCCCTGAGGAGTAACATGTTACAAAACAGGACATCTCCTCAAATGACCAAAGTCCAACAGAGAACTGTGTCAACACTCTCAACGCCGAACAAAGACGACGATGACGAGGATTACCTGTAGAAGGCTCATGTACATTCTCCCCGGTGCTTCTTGCTGCTTCAATCGTCCTTCTCTTTCCAGCCCAGTAGTTCAGTGGGGCCGTTATGTTCACCGAGCCCGAGGAGAGGCACCGTGCCGGGGAGGCAGCAGCAGCGTTCCGCCGCAGGAGCACCGCCAACCTCTGGAGCATGGTGCTCGGATTGGAAGTGGGGAGAACCTGCTGCTACACCGGCATATTATTATACAGAACACAAGCCAACGTTACAATTCGACCGCCTCGAAGGAAGATGACACTTAACGCAGCAAGTTAAAAAGTTAATCTACTGATCTGTCATTTATGGTGTTTCATTGTGAAACGAGTGAACCCCACTTACCGGTCGTGTGACTAGCCTTGCTGAATGAACTAGATGGACGTTAACATGAAGTTCGGTCAAAGTTAGCAGACATTACACTGCTGACCACAGCTGCTGACGGCTCAGGGGGTGGAGCCAATAAACTATGGCGGGTGACAGCAGCCAAAGCGAAAAGACGATTGGATACTTTCAATGTCAATCACAAAAGCGAACTATTAGAAAATGCTTTGCACAAATCCATTTTAAACACCAGAGCCATCACCACCGAGTTCGCAATGTACATAATCTATACATTTTTCATTAAATAAAAATGGTAGTTGTTTAGAACTAACTGCCGCATTGTGGGTGGAGCCTCGTCACAGTGAACCCCCAGCACAGCCGCTCGCGCTGCACATTGCAAGTATGGCCGGAGACAGTGAGATTCATCTGCGGGACAGAGAGGAAAACGTCAAAGTCATTCGACAACCTTTTCTCATAGGTGTCTCTGGAGGAACCGCCAGCGGCAAGGTTGGGATCCCATCTTGCTAATTTGAAGGGTTTCGTTGATTGTCATTCGTGGAATTTGGGTTTAACCACGACCTCTTTCAGCCGGCTGCCGGTTGACCGCGTGGCCGGCGCTTGATTGACAAGTGCCTCCACTGTTAAACCACCCAGCTCCCCGCCAGCACTGGTTTATCTCCCATGTTTGTCTCCCAACGTTTAGTATTTGCGGGCTATTCACAACACCGGGGTGTCGTGGTTAGCAGGGCCATGTGTCTTTTGTCAGTGTGGAGATCATCTTCGCTCAGCTGGCTGAATTCCTCCACATGCTAGACAATAGCTAGCGCTAGCTTGCGTCTAAGCTAGCTAAACCTGTGTTTGTAAACAGTGCCCAAAGCATTTCCTCATCGTTGGGAATATTCATTCCGAACATTCCAATTACACGCATGGTCTGTAATGAGTTAAAAAAGCGGGACGGTTGTTTAATTTAGTCTGGCTAACATTGGAAAACCCCGAACATTAAATAACATTGATGTTAACGTTGATGTATGCGCATGGAGCTGTGACCCACATACGCCAGCGGGAAATGATGTCTCCGTTCCCATCGCTCCCAGTCAACCCAGAGACGTGGAACATCCGATAAATACCTGAGAGTTGGCCAAAGTGTGTGACGAGGAGCAGTCGCGGATATAGCTCGTGTTTTGGGCATGAATCAGGGCTATTATCCAGCCCGCTGTGTACAAATTACAAGGTCTTTAATTTACCGATTATCGTCCCCGAGCTGACGTCACCGCCCTCTCTGCCCGCAGACGTGGACGTTGTTTGAGTAAGTCGTCATATTTTCTTTAGATATTTCCTTAAGCTCGCCTTTCATAAGTCTCGTTCACACAGGGTAAAACGGACCACCACGTATGCTCTTTTGTTCGCATACATCCGGTCACTAAACCTGCGATTTACTTGTGTAGGTTTAAAGATCAGGGGAAGCAAATGGTGTATGACAGAATGACTCTAGCCATCTTAACCACTCACACACTGACAACCTCATGTAGCAGAACTGAATCAACTGTCAAATGCTAATGACCATCTGAATTATTAGATTATTGGTCACTGAGCCTTAACATCACCAACCTGTGGTTTTAGCTGTTTCCCAGTGTTAGCTGCCCCAGACATACAACAAAATGAATAGAAGAACAACAGAAAAGATTAAGACATTAAACACAAACAGAAGATATGATTAAGACATTCAAACAGTATTGGAGAGTAATACTTGCAGTTAAACATATTTTTGGAATTTTGAAGGTCACATTTTGTTGCCTTGGAGTAAAAGTCATCCACCCACCCAGAAGTGATTAGATAAGCATTCCCAAATAATTTTTACTGGCTTCAAGATGCAGCCAGTTCCAGGCACTCACTTACATAACTGCTTCCTAATATTTCCTCATACCAACCAACCTGGCGATTGTTGGGTTGAGCATTTATTTATACTCGATTACCACTTCCCTCACATTTGATTTAACTGACATCTGGGGAATTAGAAGATTAGCACATAAACACGTTTGTTATGTCAACATGAACTAGTGAACAATGGTTTCAGTGTGTACCATCCTCCTGGATGAGTCCACTGCCAGGGAGTACTGCTCACATGAAGACTTGTATTTGTCAGTGGATCATTAAAGAGGTTCTAGATTTGGTGGTGGTGGGTGCTTCATTTTATCGGAGGTCGGAGACACTTTTCCATGCCCTTCCTCCCAATTTTGACCCTGATATGAACACTAAAATGCAAAACCAGTGTTTTGCTTCACAAAAGCCGCTGGTGGGGGCATGTGACATGTGCTCATGCCTGCTTGTATTAGAGTGTCATTAGAATTAAATTTTACACTAATTGCCTAATGCAACTTCAGCATCATTGTCTGAAAATATATCCTGGGTCTGCCCAGCATTCTCTTGTTGTGAAGTTTGAGTGATGATACATCCTCGAAACCCCTGAGTGCGGGTGTCGAAAAATTTACTGAGGCTCAATTTCATCAACACAAAAGGACCAGAGCCTCGGGCCGCTGAAGAGTGTCCTGTCAGCATTCATCCAACGATTCATTGGGCAGGTCAGCGAGGCCGTTCTGTTTGGGCTAATGACCTCACACAGTGTGAGAAAGCACCAGCTTTTATTCAGTGTTTTCCCCCTATCACTGCGGTATTTTGACTTTAATATCTGAATCAGTGACCCTGACTTTATATTTTAACACCCAGTTAACACACCGGTCATTTCCCTTTTCTACACATGTCATTGTGTCTGCAGTCATCTGTGTGTGAGAAGATCATGGAGCTGCTGGGGCAGAACAAGATCGATCACCACCAGAGGCAGGTTGCGATCCTCAGCCAGGACAGCTTCTACAAAGTGCTGACTCCGGATCAGAAAGCAAAAGCACTCAAGGGCCAATTCAATTTTGATCATCCAGGTATAAAATCACTCATTTTGGTATGTTTGTAGATTGATCCACCTTCCTGCTGTAAATCACTGGAAGACAATAATCAGCAGTCTCAAATGTGTTCCGTCATATACGCTACAGGACAGCATGCTTTGCTGTCACGTTGGCGATCACTTTTGGCAGAAGCATCATCTCCATTTTCGGTGTCTGCCTTCACCCCCCTCTTGCTCCTGTTTCCTTTCTCAGTTGATTCAAGATTCTCACAGTCAGCAGGCACTTCTCAGAGGCAGCTGCTCTGAACCCAGCACCTGTTACATGACAGGAATTTCGAATGTGCAGTGCGACCTGCACGTGGCCATGGGTGCTGGTGTGTGTTGGGTTAATTAATGACTGAGGCTTTTCTTGTCCTCAGATGCCTTTGACAATGAACTGGTAATGCAAACACTCAGACAAATCCTGCAGGGCGAGACTGTCCAGATCCCAGTTTATGATTTTGTCACTCATTCCAGGTAAGCCCTTGCTGCCTGTTGTTGTTGTTGTCATTGTTGACAAGTAGAATCAGCAAGTCTCCGAAGTTAATGAAACTTTGTTTGTTTCAGGAAAGATGAGTTTATCACAGTGTATCCGGCTGATGTCGTCCTGTTTGAAGGGATCCTGATGTTCTACTCGCAGGAGATCAGAGACCTTTTCCAGATGAAACTGTTTGTTGACACCGACCCGGACACGCGTCTCTCACGTCGAGGTGTGTATAGTGATTCGATGCTTCAATCCTTTTAGCTCTCAGGCTGCTAAAAGTTTATCAGCTAGTTGGTGCTAAAATACAAGAGTGTTAGTATAGCGATTTGTATAGAATAACTTTGAAGTAAATATAAAATACATTAATTAAGTGTGTTGGGATTTGTCTTTCAGTTCTACGAGACATAAGTGAGCGCGGACGAGAGCTGGAGCAGGTGCTGGCGCAGTACATCACCTTTGTCAAACCGGCCTTTGAGGAGTTCTGTTTACCAGTATGTGACTCTGCCATTCATACACATCTGCTGTATTTGGATGGCTTTTCATTATTGGACACTAAGAAATAAGTTGGTCACAATCCATCATTGGCAGATTAAGTCGAAAATCAATTTGTCAAATATCCTTTGCTTAAAACAGTCTTAATTTCGTTTAGACAAAGAAGTATGCTGATGTGATTATTCCACGAGGAGCAGATAACCTAGGTAAGGCCAGACTTCTCCCATTGTTGGAAAAGGTTCTGATGCTCGAGTTGTTCTGAGTCTTTCTTGTCCTGTCCACAGTGGCCATCAACTTGATAGTTCAGCACATCCAAGACATTCTGAATGGTGGACTAAGCAAGCGTCACAACGGCTGCACGAATGGCCACAGTACTCCACGTCAGCGGCGGACATCTGAGTCCAGCAGCCGGCCTCATTGACCTCATCGCACCTCTCTTCCCAGGCTGGAGAGGGGTGTGTGGGGCAGAGCTGTAAATAAAGCCTGTTGGCATCACTGTATTTAAGATGAGCAAACAAAAACAAAAAAAAAGATGAGCAAAAAGAATTGAAATGCCTTTTATTATGACTTCTCCTTGTTATTCCTTACAATAATTGTAATTGTTAAATTTGGGATTTAGATTTTTGTCAGGAGGGTCAAAGGGAATCTTATTGCTTTTCATTTTTTATGTCTCCCCTGCTGCTTCATGGAAGTTCATGCTGTAATGAATAAAAGAGGGGAACCCTTTTTTAAATGTCTGATTAAACTTGAACCCCTAATGGGAGTCTGATAAACACTTAGCTGTTTCCAGATGAGAAGGATTAGAAGATGAGTGTGAGCAAACCAGGACTGCACTCTGTATTTGTACTGACAATCTCAGAAGTGTTTCCTACTGTTTGTTGTTTCAGTGTTCCTTTGTTGTGTTGTACAGTGTAACGGGATAGACACAAGGTCGGTTTATTCCACAAAGTGTCCATCATGTCGAGTCTGTATGATGTTGGCAGCAGCAGAAACCAAGTACTTGAGTTTTCAATACTGAGTGTCACAGGCATAATAATGTGACCACCAGACAAATGATACCAAAGGCTGGAACGTGCCGCTGACCTCTTCAATAACTGGGCCAAGTGACATTGCGTTTTTGTTTGCTCTAGTTAATGGCCAATTGATTCATTCTGATGAAAGCTAATTTCTTGCTTGTATATTACCATTAACCAGTCTTTTAATTTAAAATATATTGAATTATGTTCATGTAAAAAGCTGTAAAACAGTATTCAGTGAGGCGGGAGATGATGAATTAGGTTCATCTACATGTGTGCTCAGGTTGATAAATACTCATAAAAACAAAGGTATTCAGTGCCACAAAGAAAGCAGTTATCACACCAACACCCACCAGAATGCCTCCGTAATGTTGCCTCAGGTTATCGTGTACAGTAAGTATCCACAAGGTATGGCCAGTTTTCCTTCTGAGTGTAGATAGATGATTTACAGTTGATTTTGTATTCTCTGTACTGTATGAGACTGAGTGACTGATTTGTACTGTGGCTGTTGAATGTGCTTTGAGTTGGATGACTTGAAACTGACATCAAAATGGTCAATAAACTGATGCAAATGAGGATCCGTTGTCCTTAAATGAGTATGTCTATATTCTGATACATTTTGAATACGGCCTTCAAAATCTTTGCTCCAACTGCTTGTGTGTCCGCTAGAGGGCGCCATTGATTGGTAAAATTATGCTGCATTCAAGGACTCGGAGAATGGCCGGTCAGTAGTAGAATATGACTTACTATCGAAACTGACAGCTACTGCTGTATGATGTATTGTATATGTACATGTATAAAACATAAAAACTCGGTATATAATACCTACATGTTAAAGACATTGCCACTGGTGTTAAATTAAAATTTCGTTAAATTAGGACTCAACAAGACATTTGTGGTTTCACTTATTAGCAATGTATAAAGATAGAAGGAATTATTTGACTTCCTAGTTGACTTCTTTTATTGGGTCGCGTGAAAGAAAGAAAGTTACGAATTTACGAAAGAACTCCTGAAGGCAGCGAGCTGCTGTCAGTGGGGAGGCTGTCAAGATGGTGGTAAGCTAGCAACTACATGTCAATATACACTGAGAACGCTTTTGGCAACTGTTAGGTGAACTTTTTCTAATGTCCATGACAGAAATTTGGGCTCCAGTTGAAAGCCACTCTGGAAAACATCACCAATTTGAGGCCAGTGGGCGACGACTTCCGCTGGTTTCTGAGGGTAAGTTAGGCTAGCTCTCAAGCTAACATGTTAGCTTAGTTTACAGACAGTACAACAATGTTCATTATGTTGCCATGTTTATCACAGTACATGCAAACATACATACTTGAAAAGTTAATAAAATTGCTACATAGTTGCTCCATCTTAAACACGGTACTTTCCAGTAATTTGAGTGTTAAGGAATCAAATCAAATGAATCAAATCGTTTATCTTCATGGCAGACTCGTTGTTTTCTTTCACCTAGTTGAAGTGTGGAAACTGTGGAGAAATCCCTGATAAGTGGCAGTATGTAACCTTGGCGGTAAGTATGAAGATATTTCTTTTGTCATACACCCACATACATGTGTTCATCTGTATGTTGTTTCCATAGGAGAGTGTGCCACTAAAAGGAGGAAGAGGCAGTGCCAGCATGGTTCAAAAGTGTAAACTTTGTTCCAGAGAAAATTCAATTGGTATGAGCCAGTGTTTCCTTTTACTCCCCTTGGTGTTATTTCCAGATGTGCAAAGTCAGAAAGCTTAACATCTATTATCATCATTTCCCTACAGATATTCTGGCAGACACAATCACACCTTATAATGTGAGCAAACACCCTGAATTCTTCTTCTAAACACATACCTGTCAAGTCCATAACACATGTTTCTTTTTATCTTCATCTAAACTGCATCTGAAGAAAGAACCACATGCAGTTGCCATTTGTGGACTGTCAACTGTGCATTGTAATTCAGTTATGGTTGATACTACTTATTTTCTTCAGTGATTCCAATTTAGTACCTCCAGGTCCATCAGCTCTTTCTCATCATTATTTCTTATTAATTGTCCTGTTTGTTTGGTTGAAGGCAGAGGACAGTGAAACGTTTAAGACAATGGTGCAGTTTGAGTGTCGCGGTCTGGAGCCCATCGATTTCCAACCACAGGTAAGATGAATCTTTATTTGCCCTTCACAAATTGGAAGATTGCATGTATTGGATTTACTTTAAGTTGCCCTTTTCACTGGTGACAACCTGGCCAAATGGTAGCTGTGGGCCTTTACATAGATTGTACAGACGTTACAAGGTAAGTGGATGGAGCCTCCAGTAGCATGTGGAAAAAATCGACCACATTGTTGTTTGCTGGCTTGATACACCCTAACAACCACGCTCAACTCGTATCAAGTCTCACTGACTCAAGATTTAGTCATCACAGCATGAGGCTTTTTTAAGCAACAATCCCAATTAGTTTCAGATTGAATCAAAAAGTAAACTATGAAGCAGGCAGGCTGCTTTGGGCACGGAGCTATCTGTTGATTGGCATTGAGGACAACTCCAAGCAGACGGGTGACGACCCAATATATTACAGTCTGTTGTGAAAAGGGAATCGGTATTTATTCGTTCTGTGTTTCTGAGTTAATTTTTTGCTGTGGACAAGTTTCTCAGTCTCAAGTGACAAGGTATCATGAAACATAAAATGCCATAAAATGTATGACAATGTAATCGTCTTTCTATTGAAACCCACCACAGGCTGGCTTTGCAGCAGAAGGAGCAGAGTCAGGGACAAAGTTTCCTGAAATCAATTTACTAGAGAAAGTAAGTGCATAATGTCCGAAGTAGAATCACTTTGTTTCCTGTTTTAATTAACATTTTTAAAGAGAATGAATTGAGGTTTCATATTTAGCTGTTTTACTGTGGATGATGAAATGCAGTAATTATGGTTCAGCCAGAGAGTTTTCAAATGTCCTATCCTATCAATAAAGTGTTGACACAATCTCAAATGTTAACCCAGTCTCAAATCCATCTTAAACCTTTCAGGACTGGACAGACTACGATGAGAAAGTCAGTGAGTCTGTGGGGATTTACGAGGTCACACACCAGTTCATCAAGTGCTGAAGTGAACTGAAGGTGATGAGTAAACGAACATTTTCTGGCCAAATATCGGCACAGTGTTTCCTGGTGAAAAGGATGCAATGGAAGCAGAGGTGGCATGGCTGGTGAGGAGAACTAGATGTGGCGAAGGATGTCGCAGTTATACATTCAACAGACAACATGTTAGAATTGTTTAAATTGCCTCAATAAAATGGATAAAATTCTGTAGATTTTCCTCTCTTCTATTCTGTCACATTTAATTGTTCGGTATTCAATGTGTTCTCCTTTTGACCATTCGGGAAAGGTTGTGTTTGAATAAAACAAACTAATACCAAATCATAATGTGTTCATTTTAAAAACCTGAGGGCTCTTACATCATCATGACGCCATTGTAAGTGAATATGCCCCGTTTGACCAAAGTCTGACTGTGGGGGAGGATCGGAAGAACTCTCACTCTGGTTGATCACACTTTCACTGACCGAATGACACTGGTTATAGTGGGTTTATTGAAGACTTACAAACCAGTGTATTATTATTATCGAATTCGCCATGCAAGTTTATTACAACACTTAAAAGAAAAAGAAAAAAATAACTTATTCACAGTTATGACCAACAAGAATTTTTCACAATGTGAATTCTCAGCATGATTTAGTAGCAGAAAGAATAATGTATTCATGACACTACACACAAATCCAAAATCATTGCGACGGAGTGATACGTCTGAACACAACACGATCTTTGCGGCAGTGATAGCATGTTGACAGCCTTCAGTGTTCTTCAGTGTTGCTTCCTCCTGGTCAGTGTCTGCGGATCAGCTGCTAAAGGGAAGTCACTATGGCACCTTCAAAGAAAAACAGGGTGTATGTCATCGGCGTTGGGATGACAAAGGTAGTATTCGTTACATTTCTTACTGCTGCAACAAAACAAGCCTGCATAAACCTCCTTATGGATGAGTTCGGGCTAGCATTGGTAGCTAACTTAAATCAAGCCTGGTGAAATGACCACGTTCCACACAACGTGAATAACTTCACGTTAAGTTATTTAACATTGTCTTCTGGTTCTGATACTGTGTTTAACACTTGTTGCAAACGACAATGATGTCAACGTCACATAATACGGCAAACACTAACCAGCAAAGTTAGCTTACAAACCAATGGGCTGTTATGTTACAGAGGTGGTGATGATTTAGCCAGCAGCCCATGCTAGAAATTCGAACTATTTGTGTAAAAACCCTTATAAAGTTATCTCATACTGTTACCTGAGTCCAAACTTCACGGTCAGTTTATGTGTGTTAAGGGTCATCTGGCAGCTGACATTACACTCCAGTCATCTTGTGCCAGAACTAGAAAAAAACCTGTCAGACGATTTCGCTCTATCGATTCTTATTCATTTAAATTGGTTTAAATTTTTCATTCATTTCTTTTGTGTATGAGGTGGCTGTAAAAGGCAATAAAAGATCTAAAAGGTCCCAAAAATGAGTGTGTGTCAAATCTTTTCTCCTTAACAAACCTTCTCGGCCTAACCAGATCATTTAATATACTTAAATATACAAATGGTTTGCATGTTAGGACAAGTGCTACCTGACACTAACTCCCTTTGAAGTATTATTTGATATATTGTAATTGTTTTATTTATAAGACACAAGTGTGTGAACGTGTTAGTGACATACTGTGTATTGTTTTGCAGTTTGACAAGCCTGGAGCCCGGGGCGACTATGACTATCCGGATATGGCCAAGGAAGCAGGTGTGTATCTGAAAGAATATGGACATTGGTCAGTCATTTACAAGATCTCTGAATATTTGTGAAATGCATGTTTTATAACTTGGACAAGCTTTACATAACGATCTACATCCAATTTGAGGTCAAAAGGCCCTCGCAGATGCAGGAATCCCATATTCAGCTATTGAACAAGCCTGTGTAGGATATGTCTACGGTAGGATCTTGTTGACATTATCACACACATCTCATGCACACGCATGTTAATATTTTAGTCGGAAGACTCATGTTCCAATCGTATTCTCAGGAGACTCCACATGTGGGCAGAGGGCCATTTACCACAGCCTGGGTTTGACCGGGATCCCCATTGTCAACGTCAATAACAACTGCTCCACAGGCTCCACTGCTCTCTTCATGGCACGCCAGCTCATCCAGGGAGGTGAGTCAAGTAGGAGGCGGTAGACGTGATAGCTGCCCATGGATAGCTGATAGATAGAAACAATGCAATGTCCACAGAATGTTGTCTGATTGGATTGCAGAGTGATGTTCATCCAGAGAATTGTTTTCTCATTCATCTGCGGGAGGCTGAGGGTTTCTGAGTTCAAGATGTGTCACTACAGCTATTAGTGTGACATTGTATGCATTGTATGCATTTAGAGTTGCATCAACCGTATTTATGAACTACTCTGCGGTATGTGATGATACAGCGGTTCCAGGGTGTTGACGTTTAAGGTGTTGGTTCATCGCCGTGGAGCTGCCATGGAATGAGAATTGACCTTCACAGAGTTTGACTTGTTTTCACTGTGTTTCACTGGTTTATTTTCAGTGAAATAAAGTTCCCAAATCGTTGCAGCCTGAGACACATCCACACATCAACACAAACACACAACGAGAGTGGCACCCTTGAGGGTGCAAAGTATGTTTTTCGGTAAAAGTGTTTCATGTCTTTTCATTTTCATTCCCCATGTGCATTTGCAGGACTTGCAGATTGTGTTCTCGCACTAGGATTTGAGAGGATGGAGCGGGGCTCTTTGTCCTCAAAGGTACAAAAATACATCTTTTAATAACAACCTAGAGGTGCTTGATAAATCTTTTAGCGTGAACAAAACTGAAAAACATTTTTCATCACTGTAATAGCTCTCATTTCCTGTCGTGTCGTCTTGTTTTAATACACGTCAAACCAGAGCCTAAACCTCGAAAACTCAATTACAATTACAGCA
Source organism: Aeoliscus strigatus (assembly GCA_901007665.1). Lineage (NCBI taxonomy): Eukaryota > Metazoa > Chordata > Actinopteri > Syngnathiformes > Centriscidae > Aeoliscus > Aeoliscus strigatus. The sequence goes on from CAAKHB010000956.1 coordinate 207,412, forward strand.
TTGCTTGTCATGAACATTTCTAATCAGTGTGATAATAATCGGACCACTAGACAACAAAAAAACTCAAAACACTCATGATTTTACATAAGGGGACAAAGCAAATAAAGTGAAAAATACATCAGAATTTCTTGTGCTGATATCAGGTTTCATTATTTTTTATCACACATCTTGGTTGAATACTTGAATACTAATGACTGGTAAATAGTGACATACTTTGGTCTGTTTCTAATCTGCTATTTTACTGAGGAAAGTAGAATTTAATCCAATTTAATAAAGCAATTTCAAAATCCGTATTCAATCAGTAGTCAGAATAATTTTCTCAGTAGCCATCCTTGTAAAACGTGGGATAATTTCCAATGAGCCCTTGTTATTGTGGACAACAAGTCCTAATGCTGACTTGTGGGTTAATGCAACTTTACGGTACCCCTTTTCAAATAAGATGGAAGCTGACTGGTCTATATTTTTCCAGTATACAGACAGGACCAGTCCCATGGACAAGCACATGGAGGTGATGATAAACCGTTATGGGATGGTGGCAGCTCCGCCTGCTGCACAGATGTTTGGCAACGCAGGAAGGGAGCACATGGAGAAATATGGTAAATGCTGCATGTGTTAGAGGATTCACCTCTGTTTATTAAATGTCATGTTAATCATTATGTTGTGTAAATCTCCAGGGACAAAACCAGAGCACTTTGCCAAAATTGCCTGGAAAAACCACAAGCATTCCACCAACAACCCGTAAGACTTACACAAGTCCAAAACGAAACTGTTGCTTTGTCCATTTATTTTGTGTCATGACATTTAGATGTTGCTCTGTGTGAATGTGTGGTTAAGATATTCCCAGTTCCAGGATGAGTACAGTTTGGAGCAGGTGATGAACTCCAGGAAGGTGTTTGACTTCCTCACTCTTTTGCAGTGTTGGTAAGAAACTCACACATTAGCTCATTTAAATAATATTTAGTAGAAATATCCCAGCACAAAGGCTAGCAAGCAGATTCTGTTGAATGCTCATTGTGTTTCCTCTGATATTCCTCTCTCATCAGCCCGACATCAGATGGTGCCGGGGCAGCAGTTTTGGCGAGCGAGGACTTTGTTAGGAGTCATTGTCTGGAGAACCAGGCAGTGGAGATCCTGGCCCAAGAGATGGTGACAGACCTGGCCACGACCTTTGATGAAAACAGCTGCATAAAGATGGTGAGCTGGGTTTTTTTCATCAATGAAAGATAAACTGTGAAGAAGCAGAGCAACAATGACAAGCAAAAATGTGTGAGGATGAAGATTTTTGTGTAAACCAACAATGTTAAATCAGTTCATTATATTCCTTTTTACTGCTCTTCAGGTGGGATATGACATGTCTCAGCTGGCGGCCAAAAAGTGCTTTAAGGCTGCAGGTCTAAAGCCCTGCGATGTCGATGTCATCGAGCTGCACGATTGTTTCTCAGCCAACGAACTCATCACCTACGAGGCTCTGGGTCTGTGCCCAGAAGGTACGACTGCACTTTTTAATATCTGTGCTAGAGGATAACACAGAAATCAACACAGTCTATTTAAATCCACTGGACACAAATAATGGACAGGTGACAAAGCCATGAGTGTTTTTGTACGAGGGGTATAAATAGGCAGTTTCATAACAAATTGATATTATGTTGATTTTTTTTGGCTACTTGTTTGCTGATACCACGTTCCGCAACGATCCACTTCCAATTTCATTAAATTCAGAGGCCTGTGAGAGATTTTGAATGATATCAGAAACCACTTTAAACACAATAATCACTTTTCACTTAAAGAAGAAAAATACAAAGCAATTTCAATGTTTTGATCTACGCTGATGCTAACGTTAGCATACGCGTCTTAACCATGGTGCCCCGCCATTTTGGTCCTGTTGACTATTAATAGTAATACCCATTCTTTTAACCATTCTCAGATATGGATGAAATGATATAATATAAAATATCATTTTTACATGTTCCATGTGGTGCATTTGATGTTGAATACAATTGAACTTGTCAGTCTGAGAATAAAATGACTCACTTGGCACTCTGTATTTTAATGCCGTTTAAATCTTCACTGTCGACTTTACACAATTACACCCAGTCCATAATGTACATGGACTGCCTAATACTGACTTTGTTTTTTCTTCAGAACAGACATTTCCATACCTCATCGTTTGTCATGTAGCAGTAAGCCATATGGTAATACATGAATGAAAACATGACTATTAATCTGCAGGTAAAGGAGGGGAGCTTATTGACAGAGGGGACAACACATATGGTGGCAAATTCGTGATCAATCCAAGCGGCGGTCTCATCTCTAAAGGACATCCACTCGGTGCTACAGGTACTGTACATACGTCCATTTCATGTACCAGTCTCGTTCAGAGGACTGAAGCTTTATTCATTTATTCATTTATTCATCGAGTATTACATTTGTGTGCTCTTGTTTATTATGATGCTGATGGTGAATGCTTGTTGGCAAGGTCCCGAGGTGGAGTGGATTTGGATTCTGTGTTTTGCCAGTGATATTAAACAGTAGTTCTCAACCCCACCCTGCATGTTACCGATGCAGGGCAGGGAGTCCTACGTCACGTTGTTTATTCAGAAATTCTGACTTTGTCAATATATTTCTATAACGGCCACTTGGTGGCGTGTTTCTAACAGTGAAGCCTGCATTTGATGACAGCCGGCTGTGGCTTTGGCAAACCCACTTCCCCTGGTAATCTCTCCAGATATTAAATGATTGTGGAAAAACACCAAACGAACAGAGTGACTGATTTGCTGAGCAATAGTGACTCTCATTGTCGCTCTTTGAAATCTGATGTTTTTCATTCAGACTAAAACCAACTTCAGCCAAGTGTCTTCAAGCAGACCATCAGAACTAATGACTATTATTTGTTGTATTCATTCTGTTCATACCTTCTTTCTGCATCTATCCCCACATCATCATTGCCTCTGCCTCCTTAGTCTGAGCTACTTGTCCTATCCAGCCATCAGTGCTCTGGCTGTCTCCCAGTGCCCAAGTGCCCCAGTCAGCTAAGCTGATCTGTGGTGTTGCTCCTAATCTTGGGTGTAAATCACTGGCCTCCTCTGTCTGGAACACGGAGCAGAGATTTTGACAGCTAATTGTCTGAATTATGCTGCAATTTCTATTTGTTTGAAGCTACAGTAATTGATCCATGTAATTAGTGAAGACCTCTAGAATTCGGAGCAGAAAAGCTTACTGGGAGCCTATTTTCATTGTGTATACAATATTTGTCAAAAGGGGATTTCTAGAACACCACACATGTCATTTTCCATCCATTGTTTCAGACCAAAATGCAAATCACAAAATAAAGTCCCCATGGAAAAGATTAGGTGAGTGCTGCAGAGGGCAAAAGATGCACCATGAAGAGGTCTTAACCCTTAAGTCCTTTGGCTTATTGGGATGATGGTGAAATGCAAAAGCTCATTAAGCAGATGGGATGAAATGCTTAGCTATAATGCTAGTGCAGGAACGGCCCCTGGTGAGATTAGGGAGTGAATTGTCAGATCATTTGCCAACTTCTCATCCCTCTTAGTGACGATATTTTGTTTTATAGTATATAATATCTAGCAATATACATGTTCTTCATTGAATTGTTCAGGGCAACATTTAATGTTCAGGGCTTATTATCAGTTTCACTGTATTGGTTTCCTTTTTCAATTGACATCACAGTTAGCGTTTCTCAGTTTAAAATGGAGGTTCTGTCTTAATTTGTTGTGCAGGGTAAGAAGGAGTGTAACATGAAGGTGTTTTATCCAGATATATAGTCCAAAAAAGAGTATGTGACTTTCATAAGTCAGGTTTCCAGTAAATTTCATTTGTGCTGATATTGGTCTTTTTATTCTTTCATCATCTCCTGCTTGCTCTGGTTAGCTGAATCCGATCCCCGCTGTCAAATGGGCAAAGAGCGGGCTACGCCCTGGATGAGTCACCTGTTCATCGCAGGGCCAACATGGACAGACAGCCATTCACGCACACATTTGAACAGTTAACTATAGCTTTTGGAGGTGGGAGGAAGCCGGAATACCCAGAAAGAGCACATGCAGACACGGGGAGAGCATGCAAACTCCACACAGAAAGGCCAGGAATCTGACCTGGATATACAGAGAAAGCAACTAAATGCAATTAAAAAGTCGTGTATTTTAAATGTCCTGGGTACAGCTTGGTCTGCTTCCATTGATGATTAATGTGTTCTAGTTGAAGAGGATGCTGTGCAGCAAATGAACCAGCTTCAGGAATCCATTACGTTCTGTTTATAGCTGTGCTTTCAAAAGCTGTTTGCTCACTGGTCCCAAAGTATAACCTTATAATATAAGTATGACCCATAAGGTTGATCTGATATGTCTCTGATGTGGACTAAAATAAAATCACTACAAGATTAGTGCTTCTTCTGCACCACTTTAATCACAATTATCTGGCAATCACCATGTGCGGAATTTTTTTTATTGTGTGTGTGTGCATATATTTATATATACACTGTGTGCACAATTATTAGGCAAGTTGTATTTTTGATGATTATTTTTGATGATTATTATTGTTTTTTTGATGATTATTATTATTATTGAACAACTACAGTGATTTTGTTCAATCAAAAATGTTAATGAACCTCAAACCTGAATATTTAAGAAAGTAAAAGTGAGGTTTTGTCTTTCTAGAAGAATATCTATGTGCTCACACTCAGTTATTGGGCAACAATTAGTGTACAGTGACTTTTTTTACCACTGCTTAAAGACGTGATATGGATATTTCTTAGATCGTGCTTAGAAGCACAAGCAGTGAGTACTGAACAGCGCTGAACATTGGTCATGTGATATGGGCAGATGCATCTGAACAGATGCACTGCTTCAAACATCCCATCACTAATAAATATGGTGATATGCTCAAAATACTCACTTACCTAATTGTGCATACGGTATATATTGACTGCTATTTCTGCTATTCAGTAATATTTGTGTGAACCTTCATATTCAGTGCAAAAAAACAGTTGTTTCACCATGTTGATACAGTCTGATCAAAAGCTTTAAAGTGTGATAAACTCTCTACTTGGTTAGACATCCCAAAAACATGCTTTTTTCCGTGTCACACTGGCAACGTCCTAATTAATGTGAATCATAAATGTGAACGAGGCTCAGCTTTAGCTATGAAGTACTCATGTTTTCATTGGAGGTCTGTGTTGCATATTTGGAAACTCTTTACTTTTCCTTCATTATCTTTCACACGATGTGCAGTTTCATTACACAATTTAAGAAGGTGGTGTATTGATGACAATAAACATTGGCAACTTACAAAACCAAAGGACATGTGTAAAGTGAAATCAAACAGAGGCCTGACAACGAGCAGCTGATTTGAATCAGGTGTGGAGGAGCAGGGTCAAACATCTGACATCTAAAACCTGCAGGACAGGCGTGGACGGGAGGTACCCACCCCTCTATTAGAGCCTTTACCTGCCACTTTCTAACAGTGGGTTTTGCAGACAGGATGTCTGTTAGTCATCAGAACATCCGTGTCATTTTTCATGTAGCCGAAATGGTCCCACATGGCAACTTAATGCATTTATTTGGTGAAAACAATGGCGGCAAATTGCTTCCCTATGCCACTTTATGTGACATGGTTCTCATGTTTATTAGAATGTACAAATATTTGTGTGATCCTCCTCTTTCTTGCTAAAATGCTTGAACTTGCTTAAACCACATCCCTTCCAATGACTCATGTCACCCTCAACCTCTTCTCTCTCCCCCTTGTTCTCTCAGGTCTGGCCCAGTGTGCAGAGCTGTGCTGGCAGCTCCGAGGGCAGGCTGGCAGGAGGCAGGTCCCTGGGGCAAAGGTGGCCTTACAGCACAACATTGGATTGGGAGGAGCGGTCGTTGTCACTCTTTATAGGAAGGGATTCCCAGAGGATGCCAGGTATCCAGCAGTTAGCCTTCATTTTAGTCAGAATTCCCATGAAGATAATTCATAACCACGTCAGAAAGATACAAGAGACAAGGTACATTCTTAGTCATTGTTAATGTAAAGAAATTTGTGAAACAGTGAAAAACTAATTCCTGTGGTGTATTTGCAGTTTCAGACTATTACTACCCTTATTTGGCACCATTCCATTATTTGCTCATCTACACTGCTTACAGTTCATCTAATGATAAGACTTTGACACTTAATCAAGGTGGAACATCAAATAGCTGCAGCTCACAGTGTGTACTTGTCCTTCTCATAGGATGCACGTCGGTGCTGTTCCCACCAGCTCAGGCAGCGGTTTGAAAGGGTTTAAAGCTTATTCTGTCTTCAAAGAGATTGAAAAACATCTACAGGAGGTAAGAACACAACTTTGTTTGATCTTGTCTGTGTATGGTGGGTGTCCAACCAACTGAACACATTCACATGCTGTCTTTGTTACATCATGACACAGTACAGATTCACTAGCAGTACAGACAAACCAGTGTCATAAGAAATATTGTATGTATTGTATATATTGTATGTAAGAATCAAAACGCACCTAATTAGTTTCAAGTGTTTCAAATTTATTTTTTGCTGCATTTCATTTTTTTTCTGTTAAGTGCCTTGAATTGCCTTTTGCAGAAATGTGCTTTGCCTCTGCCTCCTCACGGAAATGGGATGTACGCAGAGCAGTGAAACAAGGGGGGTTAATGGTGTTTCCACTGAGTGCTGAGTGACAGAGCCTGTATTTTCAAACGGAAGTTGAAATGCATGTGGTACACACACATGTATACGGTCTTGCCACACAAGTTGCCTGGAGCAACTGGAGCAAAACAGCCCCCAGCCCCATTTCCTGTTGTTCTTACCTACTCTTCTATTCCTCCAACCTAGCATCATTGTATCCTGTTCCTGGATACTGTTTTCTTCTCTGCTTAAGAAATCCTTCCTCAAGGCAAATTCATACACCAGGCAATTCAGAATGCTTTGCAGAAACAGAAGATGACATTAAACAAAAAAAAATAAAGCAAAAGCAATGAAGTAAAAAGACACTAAGGAGAATAAAATACATGAAAGTAAAACAAACCCATCTATCCGTAACACGTCCCTACAAAGTCTTTTAGTGAAAGTTGTTTCATTGAATGATGAAAATAATTTGTAAGAGCAGTTGAATGGGAGATGCAATTAAATTATGGTCGCCCAATTATATTTTCGTGAGACTGTCTGGCTGAATGAGATGTGTCATCACAACCTTTTCTTCTGGCTTAATAGAACTGAAATGGACTTACATAATTATATTATATATAATTATAGGAAGCGTGTTCTGGGAATTTCACACTTACACACATTCATGACTTTGTTGTGCCTGATAGACTTTTCACCACTTTGCAGGAGGGTGAGAACCTTGTCAAGAAGATTGGAGGAGTGTTTGCTTTTAAAGTGAAAGATGGACCAGGTGGGAAAGAGGCTACTTGGATTGTGGATGTGAAAAATGGCAAAGGTTCTGTCACCAATGACTCAGGTATGTATCTGAACTGAGTCAGTGGGTCCAAATACTTTAACTCGGTCTTATGAAGTTTTTACAATTTATTGCACCACGGTTTCCCAAAAGGTTCAATCTGTTAAGACCAAGGTTAAAACTAAAAAGCTCTTCACAAGGTGAAGGGGACATGGTGTTTTAGAGTTTAGGAATTAGTGTCAATGCAGAAGAAAGATTTGATTAGTTTTCAGTAATAGTTTTACATGCAGAGAACAGAAGGTCATTGAGGCTGTTCTCACATAGAACTAGTGACAAAAGGTGCCACTTCAAGTAACATTCATTCTGTCATTTCAGTTTCTCTTTTAGAAGTGCATATAACCGCCTTACACACATCTCACTGCGGCAGTTTTTTTTTTTTTTCCCCAACGATGGTTCCATGGAAGTTCAACAAGGGAGAAGAATGCTGTTGATGAGTTAGTTTTTTAGAAACCGTGTGCTCAACCCAACAACGTTAGGGTGACTATTGTAGTGACATGAAGAGCAGTGAGTTGCTTCCCAGATGATGTAACATCTACGCCACCCCACCGGCTCCACAGACCACTGTGGACGTCCTTCACACAGCTAACGCAATGTTATGACCTCTGTCTGAAGTCTGCATGATGGGGATGATCACGGTGTCTGATGTTTGAGTGGACTGTTACACGACTACAGAACCAGATAAGATCAGTCGACCAGCTCCGTACTGCTGGGGAAGGCTTGCATCACGTGCTCTTCACAGGGACTAAATGACACAATGCAGGCCGTATGCACGTACTGCACTTATCCTGTTCAAATGGAAAGAGAAAAAAAAATCATCTCACACAGTGAGCTAGTGGAGTGTTCAACAATGTTCCCTTTATTACATGTGAGAAACTGGAGTGATTCTAATTTGCACCGGTCCATGTTCATCCATGAGGCTCTGCTTTGAGACGTGTGTGTGTGTGTGTGTGTGTGTGAAGCCCTGACACATCACATTGGACCTGTGGCTTTTCAGCTCTGATGCATTGATACATCGGTGGATTGACTGTATCAAACTTCCTTTCAGGTAAAAAAGCAGACTGCACCATATCCATGAGTGATGAAGATCTTCCAGATCTGATGACAGGAAAGATGAACCCACAAACGGTGTGTTATTGTATTGATAACTTCTTGATTTTATTTTTTTTGTGTCACACTAGTATAAAGTCGTATTCCACCTGTAGGCTAATCTGACATTTCAGCCTTGTTTTTAACCTGAAGTGCACTTCTTTGTGTTTCTGTATATCTTTAGCCTAATAGCATAGTTACCTAGGCAACTATGTAGCATAGGCAGCTATGCTATTAGGCTAACTATACTCTTCTATACAGAGGTATTCAGACCACAGCGTTTGCTTCTTTTATTCCTAATATTCAGATAAATTCATGAAAATACAATCTGATCTTTCTTCTGTCTCCTCAGGCATTCTTCAAAGGAAAGCTGAAGCTCTCCGGGAACATGGGAATGGCAATGAAGCTGCAGAACCTTCAGATCACACCAGGCAAAGCCAAGCTGTGACCCGTGAGAGTCAGTTCTTCATAAGTCTCAGTGTTGATTAATTTCAACTTAAACATTACGGTAACTTTTTAATATCAAGTGGTAATTTGCAAAAAACAACAACAAAAAATAAGATTACAAAATGGATGGGATGGAATCTGAATTCTGTCTGTGCATACAACAAACCACTTTGGCTCTCAGGAAAGGTTTTATAACCAGCACCACAGAGACTGTTTACTCTTATGGAACTGTCAGCAGGATGATGCAAAGAACAACAACCCATTATGCATCTGAGTTTTCTCTCTCTCTCACTCATTCTCTAACTTGAGTTAATTAATTAATTAATTAATTTCCTGGAAAAACACTGATCTGTAGTAGAGATGCTGGAAAACAAAGGAGAAACATCAGTTTCTAAGCTTGAACCTCCAGTATTTGAACCACGTAGTAACACACATGCCTATATGAGTGTTACTACTGTGTCAGCTGATCAGCGTAAAAAATGTGCGTGGACTCTGAAATGACAGTTTGTAACGGAGTAATGTTGAAGTCGCCTTAGATCGTTCTGTGATGTTATGAGAGTCGCCAGATATAAACCAAACGAATGTGAATATGCTGTGAATGTCGGGGGGGGCAATGAGTTCTCATGATCTCGTGACTACAGACCAATGTGAAGAGGGAATTATATAGTTTGATATACGGTACATAATATAGTTTGTGTACATAAGAGAATATAATCAAATTTACAAAATACGTTGGGCCAAATTTCCGTCCTCTTTTCCTTTTGTCATAGGAATGATGTTTGAAGGCCCTCATGTCAGCTATAAGGTTCACAGTACTGATGACGGGATGAGCTGGTTGGTGACTAAAGGTTTCCGTACATTCAATGTGCCTAATCTTTTTGCTGTTCAAACCTATTGCAGGTTTGACCTGTTTGGATAAATGACTCTAGTAAAGAATCTTTGATGAATGAATAAATTCTTCACTAACAGCAGTTTTTACGTTCTTTGAAGGAGGTCCTGTCCATTTCATTTTAAGATAGTTGTGGAAACAACTGCCTTCCTCTTTGTAACATCCATCTAAATGGCATATTTATTAGTTTAAAGAATGCATGTCTCATTCATGCTGCTGGAGATATGGAGCCGTGAGAAGTCTAGTTCCTGCTTAGATCTGGGGACTTGCAGTGTCTTTTACATTAAATCCTGCGTTCAGTCAATTTTTTTTTCTTGCAAATCTGTTGAGTTACTGTCCAGCTTTTTCCACGTTTTTTTTCCATGGTTTGTGTCCTACTTCCCTCTATCTCAATTGTTCTGCCATGTGTTCATTTCCCGGGTTGATCCAGATTTTTCCCCTGATGGCCTGTGCCCTCACCGACTGCCATCCAGACTGTGGCGATAATTGTTCCCAACTCTTTAGCCCATTATGCCCCTATTCTGTCCCCCTGCCAGGTGGCACGCACAGCCAACTGGTGATAATCAACATGTGTGCACGACACTGCGTTGCTGACATGATCAGTGTGTGTGTGTGTGTGTGTGTGTGTGTTGGGAGGAGGGGGAGGTCGTTGAGTGGTGGTAGTGGTGGATCTTCAGATTGTTTCCCTGGAGGCAACCGGTGATTGAAACGCTCATTTGTGTCATGCTAAAATGTCGTTCAGCAAATACATGAGCTTTCATAGGCTTGTGAACATGAGCCACTGTTATCTACCTGCCATACACTCATGTACTGCTAAAGCGCAGTGAAGAAGGATGTAGGGTTTTTTTTTTTTTGCTTTTGAACTGAGTATTCCATTTCAGTAGCACTATAATAATAACTTATGCTCTCTCCATATCGTAATGAGCACCTGCGCTTTGATATGAAGGTCAGCATTCAGAAAATATGCATTAATAATAATGACAATAATAATCTGGTCCTGGGCCGGTGAATAATCAACAGTAATGCTGTACCAGTCTCCCTGTTCCTTCTTATGATGTTGTCAACCTTCTTTTTGTGCCATTGAGATCATCTTGAGAGTACTTACATAGAGATGTCTAGGGTTCTTCAGCCCATGCTTAGAGCCTGAGATTTATAGTATTATTACTATTCCTGTCAAGTGCCTATCAGCTCGTCACATATTTAGAGATGGCATACTGTGAATCATAATCAACCTTGGTTTTTTTTGATAAGATTTCTTTTAAGCACCTTTGAGACTATCCAGGAGTTGTCAGAGTACACTGACCTGCTGCTGCTGCTTCTTATCGTCACAAATTATTCCTTTGCCCTGAAATGGGCAGATTCATTTGTATAGTGTTTTACCAATGTTTTACTGGAAAAGACGCCAGCGGTAATACATATTCAAGAAGATGGACTGAAGGCCTGGGTGTGAAGTGCACGGCTCGTCACTGGTGCTCACAGACATCTGAAAAACACCAAGGAGCAGAAAATGGTGTCTGAAGACTGGGACAAAGGTCAGATTTCTAGTGTTCTAGTGTATGTGGTGGGAACAATGACATGTCCGTTGAAAGACATCTGCTGAGAGAAAGAGGCTACTTGGGCTGTGGATGTGAAAAATGGCAAAGGTTCTGTCACCAATGACTCAGGTATGTATCTGAAGTGATCCAAATACTTACAAATAACTAGGTCTTTTTACGATTTATTACACCACACTTTCCCAAAAGGTTCAATCTCTTAAGACCAAACTAAGAAACTCTTCACAATATGAAGGGGACATGGTGTTTTAGAGTTTAGGAATTAGTGTCAATGCAGAAGAAAGATTTGATTAGTTTTCAGTAATAGTTTTACATGCAGAGAACAGAAGGTCATTGAGGCTGTTCTCACACAGAACTACGGTTGTGACAAAAGGTGCCACTTCAAGTAACATTCTTTCATTCATGACCATCCTTGTACTGCACAGCCCACCAATGGGGCTCACAAACGTATTATACATCAAGAAGCAGAAAATGGTTACTGAAGAGAGACAAAGGTCTCATTTCATTGTAAACTAATGTGGAAACAATGACATGTCCATTGAAACCCATTTTAGTGGTTCTCAGTGTACCATCTATGTGCATTTCTTTCTGGTGGCAAATGAATGGAACTACATGGACCAGTTTTGTTTATCTCAGAGTTCTGTCTTCCAACAATTCATCAAAAAGATGCTCTAAGCTCTAATCCTGCTGCCACCTCAGAAAAATAAAGGATCAGCAACGCTGGCCCCGACCAATTTGGTGTCCCCTTGCAACGTAGCAGTCAGTTTCACAATCAGCTTTCACACAGTCACACAAACTGCATGTGTGTATTCAAGATCGTATTTCGGCCAGATGACGGCGTCCCTAGCGTTTGCCAGTGCTGCCTATGCCCAGGGCCAGCTCTGAGGATCAGTAGCAACATACGTATCTTTTATTTCCATGATACTATCATGGAATTGCAAGATGTGTATCGTGCATGTGTTGTTGCTGCAGGCTCACTAAAAAAGCAAATGTGGCTCATTTGCTCAATTTATTGACGTTTTACTGCTTGCTTGGGTTAAAACATGGCGATATTTCATGATATTGAGGACAGTGGATGATATGAGCATGTGCACGCTTAGAGGAATTTGAAAAAAGCATGGGGATGAACTACGGAAGGAACAACTATGGAAGCCTGTAGAGGGTAACGGGTAGTGATAGTATCTCATAATTCTGTGATTATGTACGTTGGACTTCTATCTAGGTAACGCCAACATTCCAAGATATGTATCTCGTTACTGATAGCTTCTCTGAGGTGGCAGCAGGAAGCTTCCGTACCAATCACAGTGTGGGGGGACACTGCAGGGTTGCAACATATGTGGACATCTAATCAATAAGGCAAACGCCAATGTAAAACTAATACGTCTAATACTAGTACGGCTCTGAAGGATGTGAATAACCAGATGAGACAGGAAAAAGACTGGTATTGCACATAGATGCGTCTCCTGAATGAGAAAAACAAGATGGCAGAAAGACTGGAGAAGGGAAGAAAGAATGAAGACATGTGACATGTGACATGTGACACCACACACATCTGTAGATTTCAAACAAAAAGGCTTGATTGTATATTGGGCACCAGATGTATCTTCCTGCAAGAAGAGTTAGTAATGTTGAGACTCAAGATTTTCTAGAAAAATAAGTGGTATTCCTGTATTCTGCCATGTCTCCTTTTTGGGCCTGTGGTAGCAGCTCGTCAGGTTTCAGAATAAAAGAAAAAAAGTCATTCACATGATACATGATCATGTAAGTACAGTATGTGACATTCAAGAAGAAAAACAATTTTGCTGTTGTACGTTTTTCATTTGTTTTTGTTTTTTTTCTTTCACAGATTTGTTACATTTTTATAAATTGTGGACTACAGTGAATTTTAACAAATACAGAATGGCAGCTCTTGAAATATTGACATAATTAACTCTGAACGTATACCTTAGAAATACATGTACAGCATATATCACATATACAGTATATATATATGTACAGTATATATATGGACATGGGTTAATATGTGACCTGTAGTCGTTAACTTGTGATGATCTTGTTATTTTGGCGCAGTTTGTCTCAGCCTGTTTTTTTACATCAGTAACGCACTAGTCCCATGTTTCTCCTTTGGTCGTTTAAGGCAAAGAGGGAATACAATGGGGTGCTAAGACAAACTTTACACCACTTCAACACGACGACGCACACATCTTCATTTGCATCCAGATCTCCAACATCCTATTGCCTTGATGCCGGCAATGACAGTACAGTACTGCAGGTGTGAGACAACAAGGCAGAGATGTGCAGGGAAAAGGTAACTTTTTTGTGTCTTTTGATTATGTTGTCTTTTTTGTGTGTGATTTCAGTAAGTCTGGAAAATTCATGTTTTCATGCAGCTTTTTTCATGAGTGATAAAAGGTACAATATACAAGAAAAAAACTCATTACAGGTCCTAAAGTCATAATACTGTATTTTTCCCCCATGCAGTCCACCAAGGGATTCGTGTGTGTGTGATATTTACTATGATGTGATCCCTGTGAGGCGATTCTCCAATCCAGGAGGAAATTAATGAACTGGATTAGATCCGGTTTGAAATGTCAGTCAGCCAGAGTGGCAATTTGTCACTGTTGGTACCAAAATATGGGATAAATACACACACACACACACACACACACAAACATACATAATCAAATTTTGCGTCATTGTTCAGGTTATGTAGAAAAGAGTATCTTGACTTCCTCATCCATCCACTTAGGGCTCTTCTTTTTCTTGGGGTGTGACCTTAATCAGTCAAACGATCTATCAATCAATCCATCAGTCAATAAATCAATCAATCCAGTTGGTCCAGCAGCTGTGGATGTGTTGAGGTTTTTACACGTTTGTCTCCAGCCCGTTCATATCGATGGAGCAGTGCTCCTTGTCCCTGTGCCCTCTTTTGTGATGAGAAGAATGAGCATGTTTCTTCTTCTCTAATGGCCGAATCCCTTCCTCTAGCTGGATCAGGCGAGCCACATCTGGGGAGAGCTGGTCATGCTTGCTGCCTGGTGGCGGCGGCTGGTAGCAGCCGTTCTTCTGGTTCTGGTAGGTCATCATCTGCTGGATGCTGATCATGGGCTTCGTCTCGCAGATCAAGGGCACCTGGTGGAGGCAATGATTCAGTCACTGATTTCATCACCCTGTCAGGGAGCTGTTTTATTCACTTCATTTAAAACACTGTTTCATCTGTCAGTAGGACGTGTATGTGAAGTAATATGTGGCTTTCTGGGATGAAGTGATCAAATCGGGCAGCTGTCAAAGACCTGGTTTTTAGTCTCAAAAATGTTGAGATTGATGAAATAGTCACCTTGGGTTGACCTTTTTGCCGTGTTATTGTCTTCATGTTAAGTGTGCACACTTACATTTACCACATCAATTGGAGTGCTGTAATATTTTACGTTAGAATACAAATTTTGTGTATTTAGATATGATCAGCTATGTATCTCCTTTCTTTGTTGCCGAATGTTTGACCTCTTGTTTAGGATTTAGGAACAAACAACCACGTGAACAAGGGAGCATGTCTTTTTGGGATACGTTTGAGGCTGATAAATGCCCCAGAATTCATAGATTTGGTGTTCATGCTCACACCTGCTCGCCTTCTTTGACAAAATCTTTTCTGCAGATATGAGCCATGATCCCTGTGGCCAAAGCATCGCCCATCACATTCACCATGGTCCTGAATCGATCCCTGTACAACAAAAAAATATAGATAAGGTACGACAAAAAATCACCCCCCAAAAATTGTTCAACACAACACCTATTTTTTTTTGCAGAAATTGTTCAGATATAACTAAAACTTTGATCATGAATATTTCCACAAGTACCTGTACTGTAATGACACATTTGTCTCCAATGATGTAAGCAATTACCCTTATTTTGTAAAGGAATTACTATTTACATGTACCTAGTTACTCCCCAACACAGTACAACCCAGCACAGTTCAACGGCATCAACGGCATCACAAATCCTTCAAAATAAGAAATCAGTTCCCCACCGAGATGCTGTATTACACCACATTACTTTCCTCTCTGTGTTCATCGTAGGTTATTGTACAAAAAGGCAACAGGAGTTACATACAAAGCCCAATCAACAGCTATGATGAGAGTGATGTCATCAGTCGGCAAACCCACGGAGGTCAGCACGATCACCATGGTAACAAGTCCAGCTTGTGGGATTCCAGCTGCACCAATGCTTGCTGCTGTGGCAGTGATACTGGGGAGACAGATTTCCTTCGATGAAACAGGGATGTACAGCATCTGATCAAGTGTCATCACCTGCTGTGAAGATGTCAGAGACGGGCACTTTGGCTGGAAGTCATGTTGTCTGCTGTCAGAGAACCATTTTGATGTCCTTCAACAGTGTGGTATTCTATTTGTCATTTAGCTACTGACAAACGAGTGAGGTCAAGTGTACAGGATTGATTGGAATAACGACTAGCATATTACGGGGCAAACTGGCTCCACTTCAACCATCTTAACCTGCTCTACTAACGCGCTTACACATTGTTTAACCCATTATAAGTGGATCTTAATGATGATAATGCCTTTAAGTACGTGCCAGAAATGACATGCACTGAATTTATAAACCGCTTCTTTCACCACCGTGTCAGCAACAGGAGTGTTCTGAGGCACTGGTGGGAGGGCAATGGGACGTGGGGCCAGATGGAGCGGCTGTGGTCAGAAGCCAAACGGCACTGGAACAGGATGCAGAGAGGGGGAATAATTCTGCTGTGACAAGGGAGACGAGTAATAAAGGTCATATGGGTTTTACTGCCAAGGGATTATGAGGGAACGGGCACAGCTTAAGGCCATGAGGAGAGGTCTGCTTGATGTCATTACATTAGGACCTGTCACTGAATCAGCGGAGGGACAGACTGCTGTCCTGAGCCTGTGGACAAGTCTTAACTTGTGGCTGACAGGTATGCAGTGGTGGTGTGCTCTGTGGGAGCGCTGGTGTGTCTGACTGAGTCTGAGGCTTCCAGACTGCTTCAGCAGAAAACAGATCAGACTAAGAAGATCACAGAACACATAATCTGTGTGACATTTACATATATGTGTATCTAGTAAATCCCATATTTTTATTAACTCAGAATTGAACTAAATGTGTGACGTGACGTGATTAATTCACATGCTGCACTCAAAAGACCGGTTTGAGAACGGTTTGTCACATGACCCAAATGAAGATTAAACCGCAGCCACTTAGCATAGCATATTCATTAGCGATTGTACAAAGTGGATATGCAAAACGGGATAGATGCTGGTGAGAAAAAACAACGGCCAAGCTGGCAGACCCTTTTTCTGGGTTACTTGAAATGCTGCCAGCCCTCTGGCCAAGACTGGAAGAACATTTGTGGCTCTATGACGGACATCAGACATGTTCGTGTCCCCACTGGTTAAGACATCTGACCACTGCTGGGAAATACTGTTGATTGGAAAAGATTTGGATTTCATCGCAGATTCAATCACAGATTAAATGTCCGTTTTGTGTGTGATATTCTTACCTAATGGTGATAATTTGTCCAAAGTCAAGTTCATAATTGTTCACTTGGGCGATGAAGATTGCAGCCACGGCCTCGTACAGTGCGGTACCATCCATGTTTATTGTGGCGCCGACAGGCAGCACAAAGCGGATGATCCGTCTGTCGATGTGATTGTTCTCGAGGAGGCACTTGAAGGTGATAGGCAGCGTGGCAGAGCTGAAAACAAGTATAGACCAGATAATAATACTTATTCCTACTGTGAACACAACATAACATGTGGTATGATGAACAAAAACACTATCTACTGGATTATTTGTGATTTTAAAGCTTCTCAGATAAATTCCACTTTCCCAGTATGAGTCATTTATTGAGGACAGTACACTGCGTACACTGACATGGGCATTTTATTTTCAATGTAAATCTGTCGCTCAACAAACTGTAGCAACACACAAACACAGAATATTTTTATTTAGGATCCCCACTAATCCTTGAACTTGGATTAAAGCCACATTGTTGAAATTTCCATTAGCAGCAGAACAGAGTCACATTTTGTAACAAAGGTTAAAAAGACCACATCCATTACACTGAAGGTTGAACCAATCCAAATGACATTTTCACTGCAATTAGGAAGAGAATTATTCTACAGTTGGAATTGATTTTGAGTTGATACTATAATAATAATAATAATAATGCTTAAATATATTATTATTGTTATTGTATTTATCATTCTTATAATACTTACAATAATACCCTTAGAAAGTAAAGAAAGTAAACAGAAAGAGTAACAGAAAGTAAAATAGATGTAGATATGACGATATACTTTGAACAAAGAATAAAGGCTCCATGTGATCAGGAATCAGGTTTCTGAGCCAGGTGCCATGTCATTGTAATGTCCACTTATATGAAGGAGGAATGGAGTTGTGACCAAACTGGGATGCAAATGCAGCATTTCAGCTTCTCACACCACTCAGAAGCTCTTTCTGTTTGAGTTGTTTGTGATTCTGCCCTCAGTGCTCGTAACTACACTGACCGCTGTGTGACATCTTGTGTAGGTGCCTGTTAGGTCCAGACTAAAATCACAGTCATCCAGTGACATATATTCATGAAAAACAGAATCCATTGTGTGGGAGTCTCCACTTTACCTGGATGAGGTGGCCAAAGAAATTAGAAGCGCCTGAAGAATGCCTCTGATGTAAACAATCGGACTCTTCTTTGTTATGAAGAAGTACATGGCGGGGAGGATGAAAAGACCATGTAGCACCAAGCCCATTACAACCGTGATGGCATAAAAACCCAGCTTCTTCCCCATTGCTGATGGATCATCCATCTCCAAGATCTTACCAGCAACCAGGAACACAATTCCAAAGGGAAAATACCTAATTGGAAAGGACGAGACATTCAGTTTCAGTTTCATTTCAGACCAACACAAGACCCAGATTGACAGCCCCCGACATGTACAGTCATCTCAGCTGTGAGTGTGAGACATTTACAAATGACACATCATGGTAGCGCTGAATGCAACAGATACAGTATGTCCACTGATACTGGTTCGTGCAGAGATCTACAGTGTCTTAATATCGAATTCCTATTCAACATGGGCATATTATATTATATCTTCTACCGTGGTCTGGGTGAATACTTTCTGACTGGCTGGCAGCTGTGTGTTAAAACCGTGCCATGCACACTTCGGCTCCAGGTTAACGTTTATAACATCCATCCATGACATAACCTGTCAGCAGTAACAACAACTGGACATTTGACGAAGAAAACAACTGACGATTTTGGAAGAAAAGACACAAATCAAGTGAAAAACTTGAAGTGTGTTCGGGCTACCAGCCCCACATGAAAACGTAAATAAATGATCCCATTTCTGTTTCTTTGGAAAATGACCATGGTATAAGCGGGTTAATCGATGCATAGCTGTGCATTAAACGGTTCTATGGCAGAGGTTCTTCATCGCTGCGTTGTGCCTTAAAATCCTTTAGCACACACCTAGGCGTGGATTAACACTTATGTATTTGATTCTTCTCAGCAGCAAAAGAGCAGATTTTCAAATAACAGCGGAGTATCTGTGCTTCACGGTGTCCTACTCATTGGCTGTGATTTGCAGCTTACCAGATGACAATGGCGACAATCTTTAAAACTGCCTCATTCAAACTTTGGCAAAAGTTGACAAGGGCGCTTCCATTGGGCCCCATTCTTCCCAACATGATCCCTAGGTTGAAGCATAAAGTGTTTTCAAAGATCAGCCGTACATGAGGACAAGTAACTGTGATGTGCGAGTAAACTCAATGTGACAGGTCTGTGCCAGGCACCTACCCATTGTAGCAGAGAAAATAACAATCCCCAGCACATTCATGCCTTCACTGGTACCAGGGGACGTTTTCATGATCACATCTGGTGGGGGCGTGAGATCCAGGGAAAAGTTCTGGATGTCAGTGCTGTTGTCATCTTGGATACCGTAGATGTAGACTCTACGCGTGGTGGTCTCATCCAGGAGCTGAGCCACTGTTGGTTTGGGGATGAGCTCTGGGACTCTCTGAGTTCGATACTACAAGAAAACATGAACACAACAGGGGCAGTTATTTAAAAGATGCAGACTTCCCTTTTGAAACATTCTTTTCTTTCCAGTTCATGTCAACTTTTCTTCTGCTCTTCTTCACACAGCAGCATTCCAGCTTACCTGTTGAAATGTAGCTTGAACCAGGTTGGCTGGGAACATGTTGCTGAGGAAGAAAATGAGGAAGACAGGTCAGATCGATGGCAGATGTGGGAAACCTGTGCTCCGATGTGCATGAGTGAATATTTACGGTGGAACACGTGTATGAAATGAGATAGAGACTCACAAGATCAGCAGATGATGAACAACCAACAGACTATTCAAGGAGGAAAGGAAATATGATTTATTGTATTTTGTTTTGGTCACGCTGAAGACATGTTTATGGCTGCAAAGGGACCGCAACTGAATTCTTATTTGTTCATGAGCAGACAAAGTGCACCGGGAGCAGGTCTGAGAGCTTCTCAGTTGTGATATTTAAAGATGGGTTGAATTGAAGGCAAATAACAGAATCTCCCCACTGGTCAGTTTAGAGCTGAGGAGGGATTTCAGATGAAATGTTGTGAGGCAAATGTTGCAGGTCCAGTTGCTCATGATTTACCCCAAAAAGCATCGAGCTCAGCTAATGGACGGGTGGCCTGATACCAAAGATGTCTCTTATGGAGTCTTTGAGGTAAGAAGTGTCTGGTTAACAAAGATGAGGAATAGGATCGTGGCAAATACACAACGAGCAAAAAGGAGATATTTGTGTGGACACAACATGGTAGTCTGCCATTGTTGTTGTTAGCAGGGTTAGCGCATGCACCTCAGTGAGAGGAGGGGTTCTGATGATCGTGTTTGGGGTCCAAACAGCGGTTCATGGGATAAAAAGTCCATCCAATAAAAAACTATTTACCTGACAATCTGAGGTCATTCAGGCAATGATTATAATAGTGCACAACAAAAGCTTTCCATAGATGTATCTTGAGGGTTTTCAATTACATCAAATGTTTCATCAAGGGAAAGTATTCGTTTTAACTCAGCAGCTGATCCTGTGCTCAAGACTGAATACAGCCGGCTCATAACGGAATCTGACCTTAACACCTCGAATAAATCCAAGTATGCTCACACTCATACATACTGTGCTCATTAGACATAGTTGGTCATACACACACACACACACACACACACACACACAGCTGCAGACAGTCAAGCCCATTTGTGAGTGGACCAATATAGCACGCCTGTAAGATAGATGAAGGCTAAAGGAGCTTTGCAGGATAAATCCAAAGCACAGCTGTGCTCTGTGAAACACACATATACACACACGCTGACATTGTGCTTCACGCTGCCACATGAGCCGTGCATGGCTGGATTTTATAAACCTGGACCGTCTCCCACTGGCTTTGCTACGTCCATTCAAAAACAACTGAATCAACCAGACGTAAATCTCTTTAATGATTAAATTGGACATTTCTCTCTAAAATGATAAAACACACATCGGGGCATTTAAAAAGATGTTCCGCCTTTTTGCTTTAATAAACTTTCATATTTTGACAGCACCTTGCTGCTACAGTATAACACGCCAAGTGTCACTGTTGTTGTGAGTTGGCGCTGTTCAAGTACAATGTGACGTGACTTGACAGTAAACCAAGTGACCGACTGTCACACTGACACAGTGGCTCTCTGTGTCTCACTGCAGGGCTGACCCAAGATCACCTCAAACACTCCACTACATCCTTCAGCCGCTCTAATTAGCTTAGCACAATAACCCACTGGCACACGAGACTCAAGGATTTCACGTCTGACGTATTTCGCCTGCTTTGTTCCATATGAGACAGCAGGCAGAAGAATTACCGTCTACATGTAATATTCAGACATTAGTTCGGACATGACTTTCTTTCTCCACTTTTATGTTGCCTCCAGTCTTTTGTAGAAATCTCACTTGATGATCAAGACTCTATTACCCGGAATTATACTCTTTTATTTTCCATCCTCGTTTTCTTGTGCACTTGTGACATGGTACTTTAAGGAATGGATCATTGGCCGAGTTAGAAAAACATTATATTTAGAGTGGATCTAAATCCTTGGGAACTTTCTTACATTTGTTAACAGTGTGAGTTTTGGACCATTAAACAATTTGACTACTTTTACAATAAAGTAAATTTAAAATAAAGGCCCTACATGAAAATAATGAGGTTAGAGAACGTTTCTGAGCTCATATTCCTCTGTCTGTTTCAAATTAAAAGACTCTATTGCAAGGCCTTTACTGTGAAATGTAATCTGCTTGTTTCTCTCTAAAGAATGCAAACACATTTTAGACTGCTCATGTGACACACACACGTGGTGGGTGGATGCAGCACAGTAAAAAAAAGGGAAATACACACATCTGTGTGTAGTTACACATGTACAAAAAATATATGAGCTGGATTTATAAGAGAAATAGAGGGGCCTTTATTATAAATATATGAAGTATAAATACATATAGATACAACATAGATATAAATGAAACAATGAGGAGAGAAGGAAAAAACCTCAGTGACATGTTCAGATCCTTCCACAGTTTCAAACCTCTAGATGACGAGTGTGCCTCGTAATACATTATACATTATACATCGTAATACATTGTAATACAGTGTCATGTGATGCAATGTACTTCAATGGTAACCTTGCACATATGCGACCATGACCAAAAATAGCACCGACAGAGAGAGCGTCTCCTACCGAATCAGATCCAGCAGTGCGTCTGCAGAGCTGGTCATGGGTTTCTTGCTGTCCTCAGAGTCCTCTTTTTGAGCTGCTCCTCCGGGGTGAATGATGTAAACCATGACAATGCCGACGACCACAGCAACGAAAGTGGTCCAGAGATAGTAGGAGATGGTCATAATGCCCAGACGGCTGGAACATTTGGCGTCCAGGGCAGCCAGACCCGACATTAAACTATGAGAAGAGAGGAGAATTTAGTGGCACACACAATAACAGGATGCAGAACAGAGAGAACACAGGAAGGTAGAACGACGGAAGATAGAAATTCACAACATCACATCATTGCTTCATACTTATTATTGCTTCTTGTTCCACAAAGGTTTTTATTATTTGTGTGTCTCACAGTGTTCCATTTACATCCTTTCCATCTGACCAATTGTATGTGCTGTGGTCGACGGTTCAAATCCCGCTCCATCCTAGACATGCCGCTGTGTCCTTGGGCAGGACAGGACACATCACCCACATTGTCCGTTGTGAATATGAACGGATGTTTTGGTGAATGTCGTGAAAAGCGCTCTAAACAATAGATTCATTAGTATTATTATCAATGCGTAAAGGAATAAATCAGGAGACAGACTCAATGCCATCCATCTTCCAGTCTCCATTTCCTGTCCTCATACATTCCCTGTTGCCACACTGGGATATATGTTTAACATTCACTTGTTTGAAAAGAAAGAAAAGAAGATACTCCGAGTTCCTCAGTGTCAGAAATCTGCTTCCCTTTCATTCCACAGGCAGATAAGCCTGGTGAGGGAAGCCTGCAAGTATAAATATACAGTAAGTATTTGGAAGAAGAAAGAAGCAATTTGCTGTGAAATGTTAGTGAAAAGTCTGGATTCATTTCTACTTGAAACGTTCATTTTCATGGTGCGTTAAAAAAAACATGGCTGTTATCAGTCCTGTTTGAAGTAGACTTAAGTAAACGACGGGTGGACTCTTATGTAGCTCATGGCAGAGGTGTATAATTAGTATTTAGTGAATATCGTATGTGTTCTGTTTATTCTGACCATGTTCACTGCCGTCTGTAAGGCCCTTGGAAGCAAAGATTATCCAACCGACTGCCGTCCATCTTCCAGTCTTCATTCCCTGCCCTCATACATTCCCTGTAGCCACACTGGGATTAACATTGTTTGAAAAAAACAAAACAAACATTGAATCTTTCTTTTATTGCTGATGTCCTTTTCGTGCTCGGTTTATGTCCACAACTAACAAGGCCAAGACAATGTGAGGCTTATTTGCTCTTTGCTTTCCCATTGTGTTACTTACGAGTATGAAATAAGACTTGAAACACTGATATGTTTCATCAACAAAGCAGACATGTATTACGTGTGCTGCTTCAAATGATGAGCACTGAACTAGTGAGGCAGGAGGTGGATTTACCATCAGCAGCAGCTGACCCACTGGTCCAACCCTGACGCCCTGCCAGCGACCTGCTTAAGGTCGTTGCAGCTTTCTGTGGACAGTGAGTGTTCCATCAGGTTGCTGACCAGGACATTGCTTTCCAAAACTACATGATAATACAATGTTTCGTGGCAAAAATCATTCACCTAACTGGTGCTTTAGAATTTCAAAAATATAATATCGTGTCTTAATGTCCCTTCCGTTCCTTCCCCTTCCTAATGATCTCTACGTCCTTCTCTCTATACTGTAAGCTCCATCCACATCCTTATCCCAGGCAGGCGTCTGAGTCCTCCTCTCCTCGTGGGTTCATCCAGCTGAGCTGTCCCAGCTGTCCCACTGGTTCATGCCTTCATCATTCCTCAGATTGTCAGTTTGTGGTTGTTCTGTGCTCTGTTTTGGTTTTTCTGCTCCTCCCTCTTCCCTCTCTGTGTGGCAGTGGAGGTGTGGCCAGGCTGATTGGGGAGCAATCAGTGCACCTGATTCTCATCAGCATGGTGATTGCCCCTGGTCTTAAGTGGTGCTCTGACCTCACCCCACTGCTGCATGATTGTTGGTGCGTCCGTGACAGTTTCTCCAGCCCTTCTCTCCTGCGTTCGTTGCCTCACTTGTTATTTTCCTTCTCATTTTCCCATTTCCGCCTCTGTGCGTGTGTTTTCTTCCTGCCCTAGTGGCAGTTTGTTTTATTTCCACGAAGCTTTTCTCCTGCCCGCTGGAGTGATGCAGTGTTTTTCTGTTTATCGGCTGACTTTGTGTTAATCTGTTTTTGTACCCGTTTTCTACCTGCTTGTGCAAATAAACGGTCTGTTGATCATCACCTCCTGTTTCCTTGTGTGATTTCTCCTGCACTTTGCATTCGCTTCTAAACCTCGGGCTCACGCCCCTTAACAAAATGCTTTTTAAACCAAGAACCTCTGCATGTCTCTAACTCCTTCTCTCTCTCCTGGAAGTTTGGTGCCACCCAGTCTGGAGTTGCTGTTACTCCTGGTCCTGCTGATCCTGGGACAACTGACTCTTCCCCCCATCGCTGGAATCCATGGGACAGCCTCCTCATCTAGCAGGTCCCTACAGCCGCCATCAACAGACTAAATCTCTTTCACCTCAGTACCTTTGTTGTCTGTACATTCAACACCTACTGCTGCTCTCTGTCCCTGGGAGAGGGATCAGTTCCCCCTGAGGTTTCTGTCTCTTTTCCCTGTTACAAGGGATTTTTGGGCAGTTTTTCCTCACCCTGTCTGAGGGTCTAAAGGACAGAGGATGTAGTACTGTATGGACTGTAATATCCATTGAGACAATTGTGATGTTGGGCTATACAAATAAAATTGAATGTTCTGACCTAAGATTATCACACACCAGTCATAGTTCATATTACTGACATGTATAAACCCACAAAGAAAAGAGCAGGTGACAATTCTGGCCACACTGTTGTTCCCACACATTTCCTCCTGTGCTGGAAATTGTGTTGTGACTATAGTTATGATGCAGCTTATGTGAATAAAGCGCCCCCCCCTCTGGTGTAACGGACGAGTACAGCTGCGGCAGAGGCTTGCCCTGCGTCGGTCAGGGATTAGGTGACCTCCTGTTGCAAAATCTGATCATAAGTAAACAGTTATGCTGAGGTGGATTGGTGGCACGCGCACACACAAAATCAATCTTGCGGAAAACGTGGGCAGCAGTGCCTTTTCAGCTGCACTGTTATTGCCAGGAGATGAGAGAAGATGCATCACAGCTGGGTAGGGACACAGCAGACGTTGTATTCACTTCCTTCAGGAAGCTTAGTTTCCTTAATGTGTGCACACACAATGTTGTAGATGTTCTACCAGTCTGTTGTCGCCAGTGCTCTGTCGCCATGTGTAGGGGCAGTGACCCCACACGAGACTGAACAAACTCTGGAGGTGGTTGTGGAGAGGACGGTTACAAAAGCTGCTCAACATATTTTTGATGAAAGTGCCTCAAAAAGTTAAATGATTTTTTTTGGATGAATTATTTCAGGGCCAAGTGTTGTGGAATACATTATGATTGAAAAATAAGAAACAGCAACGCAGCTGATATACAATAAGACATTTTTAGATACTGTTGAGCTCATAAATAAAAACTGATAAACTGCTGATTGTCAGGGAATTGAACAACACTAGGTGTGTACTCTTAAGGTGGAATTACATTTTGCCTTCCATGAGCGGCTTCAAGTACAGATCTGCCACAAGATTTTTGGACCATATGGAGCTTACAGTCCTTCCTGCTGCACCTTCACTGAGCAAGAGCATTACAGTAATCCTTCATCTAGATGAAAAAAGGATGGCTGAGGCTCCTCGGAGAGGAGTTATCCATGACAGTCCTGACAACATTTCGTGATGCGGTGGCCTTTGCTCCAGCAGCTCAGATGAACTCAGAGAATGTGAATCAATGCCGCTTTGCTTCATGGTAGTTGCAATATTGTTTACATCTGTTATTTGTAGCGTGCAGAGCATTACTCACAACAGCATATTGACTGTTACACTCTTTGTTTAGCTTGTTCCAATTTGTCCATTTGGAAAGAATCTAAGTCAGGTCTCAGCACTGGAAATCAAATACAGACGTAACGGGATAATACAGGTTCCGTGTCCACTGATGCTGAAGGTATCCTTTTATATAAGATGGCAGCCAGCGGACTGTCTCTAATGTAAATCACTCTCTATTGTCTGTTCCAGCTGAGACACCCCCCCCCCCCCCCATTTTTCCTTCACACTCGTCATAGTTTTGAACTATGAAAAGTGATGATCACTAGATCATCAGTACTGGGAAAAGTCAACAATATATTGGACATATTGCAAATTTGAAATAAAACGTTCTATATTCTGTTCTCTGGTATTACCATATGTGGATTACTGTGTGGAAGTCTGGGAAACACAAAAGGAATCTACAAACAATATGCACACTGCAAAAAAGGCCCATTAGGATCATGAATATATGGGAGCACACCAACAAACTTAAATTTAGGGATTTGGTGGAATTCAAAACTGCACTTTTCATGTTCAAAATAAATCATGTGCTTCCTGGTAGTATACATAACATGTTCAGGGAGGGGGATTATAATCTTAGAGGGAATCTAAACTTTAAACACGGTGGGTTTTCTGTTTGTGGGGTGATTTGTGGAATACACTGGCTGAGGAACAGTGGAAATGTTACGCAATATAGGAAGAGGTATAAAAAGCACTTTAAATATCCTTAGTTTTGTATTGCATTTCCTTGTGAATGTGTCTAAATAGATATGTGACTATGTAAATATGCAAAGAATATAGTAGCGAAGAAGGAAAAAAAGTTGGAAAAATGAGAGATTAATACTGACAAGGGGAGATAAGCTGATAAGCATGTTGCTTCCTCCCCCACTCCATTCTGAACATTGCTGGCTATTTATGTTGTTTGTCGGAAGGTCTTTCTGTTTTGTTTTTATGTGCTTTTTCTTTGTAAGTCGTATATGCATTTCAGGAATCTATTTTCTTTAGTATGTTCGAAATAAATCCAATAACAAATCAATTACATATTTACTTAAAATAAAACGCTAACTCGTCAATTGAAATGAAGCAATTTGTTGGCAAATGCAGGAGCCAAAAATCGAGTGTGTGTTCTATTAATACCAGATTCACATTAACTGTTTGAAAGCTCTACTGAAAGAACTGGGAGAATATGCTGGAAATTATAGCCCTTTTACCTTTTCAAGGAGGTTTTGTTTTTGCTGGTGTTTATCTGTCAGTATGTTTGTTTGTGTACAAAATAATTCAAAAAGTTATGAAAAGATTTCAATTAAATGTTGCGTAAATGCTGCTAATGGACCAGGAACAGATGATTAAATGGTGGTGGTGTTCTGGAACCATCTGGATCCAGGAATCAGTTGAAGGATTCTTCCTCATTGTCAGACAGGGACATTTTCAGCATCTGTGTCTAGAACTCCCAGTGGTTGGTGTGTCTGTCTGTTCACCCAAAGGTTGGGGGCTGGAGCCCACCCACGAACGTTTGTTTTTTGTTTTACTATTGAAATAAAAAAAGAAAATGGAGAACAAAAAAGAAAAAAATAGAGCTCAGAGTGAATGATTTGTGTAACAAGGTTGCTAATGATTTTATTATTTACCAACTATTTGACTATAAGTTTGACTATTAGTTGTTAAATACCATTTTATATTGTAATTGCATTCATTTCAATGAATATGGAACAAAGTGCAGTAAGTGGAGTGGCCATTGATTCTGCATGACGCGTTCATGGGATAATCTGGTTTCCGCTTTGGCTGGTACGCAGATGGTGCTGGGAGGGAAAAAATGGGGACAGCCAGGTTATAGAGCTGGGGCGGGTATTTCACCCCTAGATAAGCCCTACTGTACCATGTCACCAGCCGGTGTGTGCATCGCTAACTACAACATGTACTCAGTTGTGTGCATGGGACAGCGAGACAGACACAGAGTGACAGAGGAAGAGGAGGTCAGAGCTGGCTGGCTGGATTTTCTTGCATGTCTGCAGAAGGTTGTAAAAACATGCAGATTTACTTGAGTCAATGACCCCACCGAAGATGAGTAGCAGAACCCTCCACTAGGGCAAATCCAGTTGATACGATGACCGAGAACCTTCATGATGATCCAGTATCAGGAAGTTAGTTGGCAGGCGCTTAGTTTGGTCATGGTCATTTAAATCAAAGTCAGATCTGGTCCAGTCAATCTCTGAGGTCTGTGGTGATTTGAAGAAAGACGTTCTCAGGAGTCATCAGATGTCTTATGCAGAGGTATCTTTATTGCAGTCCAGTGAACTGAGGGGACCATTGGTAACACCTCAGCAGCGCCTTCCCAAAGTCTGGGGCTATCCAGCTCAGAAGTTCGATTTAGCCAGTATTGTTATGGAGAATAGCTCGTGTCTTGTGACCTAGCAGTGTGTGTTCCCAACTGTTTAGAATTGCCGTTCCTGACGACCCTGGTTGGTGTTGTGTAGGCAAACACAGACAAAACAGGAGGGGGCCCAAGGGGAGCTGACTCTGATAATGACCTAAATGAAGGACAAGATATGACATATCCTTCACAGTCATGATTGAATTACCTGTCTGTTATTACTGCCAATAAGCAGCAGAGAGGCACCAGGGACATGCGTGTGACTCATGTCCACCAGAAGTTAACAGCCTGAGGTCAGCATACGTTGGCCTGATTGCTTATACATTCCTGTGTATTCAAGTGGTGTGCTGAACTTGGCCAGGCTTGGCCCCCTGCCTGCATGTGCTGTTTCAGATTAGTTGTAATTAATGTCTCTTGCCCTCACGTGCCTCACGTTTCGCAGGAAACCTCCTAAACTCTGGCGAGCCTATGCTCTGTATTTGTGAAACTCCAGCATGTATAAATACACAAGCCTGTACTGTGACTGGACCTTATGTCCAGCCGACCACCACCCAGAAAAGACAGCAAGAGAAGTGACAAAAAAAAGACAAAGACGCACAAACACAGAGAGACAGAAAGACAGTCAGACAGACACAGAGGGAAGGGAGGGAGGACGGATTAACTTCTCATCCAGTCTTTGCTGGTGCATAGATTGTAAGTAGCTTATTGCACAAAGCACGCTGCATGTAACCGGTGCGTTTGTATGATTTGTTTTGGAGTTTTTG